>CM070512.1:51518368-51718368 GCA_036346375.1 Guadua angustifolia | reverse complement strand
CCCCGGACGGTTATGATGCCGTTGGGGCCGGGCAGCTTCATGCACCGGTGGCCATAATGGTTGGCCGCCATGAACTTGACTAGGGCGGGCCGCCCAAGGATGGCGTTGTACGGGAGGTCTCCTTCGACCACTTCAAATGTAATCAGCTCGGTGCGGAAGTTGTCTGAGCCACCGAAGGTGACAGGCAAGACCACCTGCCCCAAAGGCACGGTCGAGCTTCCAGGGACGATCCTGAAGAAGGGAACGGCTATGCTCTTGACCTTGACTCGGGATTTGCATCCGCCGAGCGCTCCGCTCAAGCAAATTGAGGCCGCCGCCATCGACCATGACACGCCCGACCATAGTGTTGCGATGGTCGGGTCACGCACCAAGGCGGTCTTAAGGTCACGGGCCATACCTTGGAGAGCGCTCTTCGAGAAAACGTGATGGTGGCTCCGCCCACTTGCGCGGTGCTCGACGGGCTTCCCGGCGACATCAGTAGATGATGGCCGAGGCGGCCTTGAGCTCGGCCATGATCGTAGGTCGACGAGCCGAAGATGACATCAATGCGGCGCTCGCCCTGCTGGAATTCCAAGTCGAGGTCGTCTTGGTCCTCCCCAAAGATTCACCTGTCCGTTGGGCGCTTCCTTCTAAGCACGGGCATCTCCCCACAACCATCGTAGAAGGTTCCATCTTGTTACGCCAAGCCCGCAGGTGCAGTCGTGGCCGTCACGCCTGCAATGAAACAATGCGTAACTTCGCTCGTCGTGCTCGGCGCCTCGCCTGCGGCCCTGCAAGTGCAAGATTCGCCGGCGGTTCGGGCTGCCCTCTGGCTGGGCCGGCTGCGCTGGCGAGTCGGGACCTCCCGAGCTTAACCTCGGACTTCGAGGACCTCGCGTCGGCGTCATGCAGAACGATCACGCAGCGGTGACCGCCGCCTTGCGATCACGCTTCCTCTTTTTGGTGGTGGCACCGTGGTCGGTGCCTTTGGAGTTGGATGGGCGACCTCCGAGTTGTTCGCACTAAGCTTACCTTGGTCATAGTCGCGCTTCAATGAATCGCGCCGTCGCATCCACGCATCGCTCCGCCATGCGAATAATTTTGTTGACGCCGAACCTCGCCATGATCTCCGGTCTTGATAAGGCGCCGGTCGCGAACGCCGAACTTGAAGGCCTTGATCACGGCCTCGTCGGAGATGCTCGGGATCAGGTTCCTTGTACGGATGAAACGCCGCACGAAGTCACAAAGAGGCTCGCTCTTGCCCTGGATGACGCGATCCAGTCCTTCTCTCTCCCGCCGCCGTAACAATAACTCGAAGTTGGAGGAGGGCGCTCGATCTGGCGCCATGACCGAAGAACCGGCTTCGTTGAAGAGCCAAGTCCGCGACGCCGCCCAACACGGCCGGAGATAGTTGGCCATGACGAGCTCGTTTCCCCGACCGCCAGATGGCGGTCGAGTAGATAGAGAGGAACTCGCCGATTCTTGGTCCCATCGAACGCTCTATAAGTGCCGGCTTGAAGCGGGTGCCAACAAGACCCGAAGGTCGTCGCGGAATACGCCGCATGCGACCATAGGTCGACAAAAGCGCGTCGTGGGATCGTGTCGCCAAAGAAGGTCTTCGCCGCCTCCGGACTTGAGTCGAGGCTGCTTTTAGCGGCTCGCTTGGCGAGAGCGACCATGACGCCGAAGCGTGAGTCGCTCGAGGTAGCGCAGACGGTCTGGACTCGGCGCTGGGCGGAACATCTGGAGAGGCCTCGGTCCGCTTATTGGTCGACCGGAGCTCGTAGCTCGGGTCGCGCTGATCTGCTGGTCGGCGCCAATGACGGCACGTGGCGACGCCGGAGTCACATCCCGAGGTCGACGTGGGCGAAGGTGCCTCCGCGGAGGCGATCGGCTGCTGGCGGGCGGCCATGGCGACGAGTTGTCGCCACTTCAAGAGCGGGTCCTCGAGTGGTGACTTTGGTCGCGGAGAGGTATGCGACCTCGGTCGCAGCCCGATCAAGCTCTTCGGCCAGGGCCCGGCCAAAGAGTTCAGATTTCGCCCTATCGGGATTCTCCATGATCTGGGCGATAGCGCGGAGACGCTCCCCCGAGGGAGGGAGCCTGGGGTGACCTGACGTCGCGCTAGTCTTCTCCTGGTCCTCCCGCCGGAGGGCGGTTATGGCTTGGTTGATGGCAACATGCACCATTCGGAGGGCATCCTCGGGTCTGCGGATCGCGACCATCCGTCGGTGCATCCCCACCATGGCCGCTTCGCCATCGTAACGCGGCCGCTTTCGTGTGGCGGGGCGAAGGTGAAACAGGACGCGAGTCGAGTCCGCGCCCAACCCACGCCGAGGAACGCCCGTCGATGAAGCTCGCCATGCTCCTGAGGTCTTTCTTCCTGCGAATGAGCCAAGCTATCGGGCCCCACGGTGGGCGCCAGCTGTCGACGATCGGGATCACCAACCGCAGAAATGGAATGGGGGGTTAGTGAGATTTGGGACCCGAACAGAGCTTGACTCAACGAAGGAAGGGACGATGGTGCCGTGAAGGTCGGAGCTAGGCGACAACGAGCGTGAGACGAGGGTTTATACTGGTTCGAGCCCCCGGCGAGGGTAACAGCTCTACTCCAGTTGCCTTGCGGCGGTGATCTTTGCTATATTCTCAGTATAGTGACGAGTTACCGCTTGAGCTTTACAATGCTGGTGTTTAGAGCTAGAACTCGTGTCGTGGTGACGTTGCGGCGTGTGTGAGCGAAGAGCCTCCCAGATTGCACGCTCGGCCTTTTATCTTCCTAGCTTGTAATCACGGGCGATGCTCCCGTGGTGGCTCGTCGGCGCATTGAGGGCTCGCGAGAATCTGTTCCAAATTGGCGCCACTTCAGACGCCCCCACGATCCCACGTCTTGATAACTGCCAAGTAAACGCACGTCCCGGAATCCAAGGCGACGCCGGCATGTACGGGAACCATCCCGAGCTCAAGGTCGCGTGGGACCGAGCTCGAGGCCATACGCGCCCCCAGATCGGTCGGGGCCTTCCAAGCTTGGGAGCTTGGGGCTATATACACTCTTGGTCGTGCACCTCCGCGCACCCTCAGGTCGAGGTCGGGTCCTCCCGAGCTTAGGGGCTCCCTGACCGCGCGTTGACCGGCCAAGGGTGACCCAGCCCTCGTCAACACCGCTACCAACTTCGTCCACTAAGGTTTCACCGCTGTTAGGGTTAAATCCACCCAGTACAGAAGCCCCCTCTTGCGCCTTGCAAGTGTCTCCATCCGACACCCACATTCAACCCAATGGCGAAGCCAATAACGACACGCACAAATTAATTAGCCGTGTCGTACCCATATAGACTTGTGGTTGTACGCAGTAAAGCTCGGTCCAAGGTAACACACGCCGGTCCTTAATTGACTAGGCGAACAAACATCAGACAAGATCTCGTGCATCCCGCACCCATCAAACAACCATCCGCCCGATCTAAACTATTTTCATTTTATTTCAATTAAATAATACCAGCAATACCAATTGCCATAATTTCACAATTAATTTTGAACAATGATTGAAAGAATTTCCATAATGGTAAGATACCGAAGTATTTAAGCAGGACTAAGCAATTCTACCGTTCCATACTACCTTATTAATTATCAACAATTTCAGTATTTAATATTACCTAGGGTGTCAAAGGTTGTCACGATTTAGGTCAATGAGGGCATAACAAAGTTGGAATTTAGCTAAGCATTAAAACTGCATTTAAAGTATATTTCGCAAAATAATAAGCATGCATAATTTAAAACAACATGATATTTTCATAAAATTGGGATCAACATGTTCAAGGAAGACTTGCCTTTGATGCCTCCCGCTGGTGCTACCTCTGCTGGGATGATCATTATGCTTCAATCTGCGTCCTACACGTAAAACGAGAACAAAATAAATAAAAAAATTCAAATAAAATCCAAAAACAAAAAGAAAGGCACTGGCAGGTACAACATGAATTTAGACGAATTTAGAAATTTGAATCACTCGAATCGGAGTTCGGACGGAGGAGAACGGGCCTTTGGAAGTTTCTCGGGAAAGAAAATCAGAAAAATACTAAGGTGTGACACGTGGCAAGCTGCGATTGGTTGGAATTTCGGAATTACTGGAAAATCAGAAAAAGAGAAAATGAGTGTGGCTGACACATGGGGACCACGAGTCAGTGACTTGGTCTACTGTGAACCGGGAGTACTGAGGAGGTTTACGGGTGACGTGGCGGACCACGTTGATGTGGCAGCCACGCGATGTGCTAGGGCGGACGTGGCAATGACACGGCAACCACGGGGCGACCATGTGGAGGATGGCGAGGCGGCTTACCGGGCAAGACACGCGGCACGCATCGGACGACTCGGTGCAGATTGAACGGTGGTGAAGCGAGGAGGCGGCGGCGATGACTCGCGAGATCCAAGACGATGGGGGACGATCGGACGGCGGTGGAGCGAGGGCGCAGGCGCGGCGACGTGGCACGATCCGGGACACAGGAGAACGATCGGACGGCCAGGATTAACGGAGGGGGTCGACGGCGAGGCGGCGGCGAGCTGGAGAAGAAGACATGAAAATCAGCGGAGATGAACCGAATCGGCTCGGGTTCGCACAAATCGTGGAGAGGACGATGCGGCGAACTCAGGGGTACCAAAAACTACGGCGAAGACTCACCGACGACGGAGAAACGCGGCGGAGAAGGCCTCGGGACGGTGGAGGAACTCCGGCGAGGAAGAGCTCCATGCTGGAGGCGACTCGGCCGATGAGACTTAGGGCAAAATGGGCGGCGTGGGGAGGCAAACCTCGGGAGGCGCTCCACGGGGCTTTAAATAGTCTCGGGACGCGTGGAAGGCACAGAAGCCAAGAACGACGCACGGCTAGGGTTTGTACGGGCGGCGGCGCAGCGCGGGGTGACGTGGCGTGATCAGAGCCGTCCACGTGGCGACGATCCGGTGGTGCGACGCGCGGGGCGAAGATCAACCGTTGGATCGGAATCCCACGGCGAAGAATGGTGCGAGATAGGGTTAGGGTTTCGGCGGTGATGCAACGTGGCACGATCTCGGCCGCACGCGAGATGATGATCGGTCCGCTGGCTAAGCTCGGTGATCCGGGCGAGGGGTGACCATTGGATCAAGATCCAACGGTGTTGGTGCTAGGGTTTTGGCGTGGCGTCATTTGGGCAAGCATTGAAATTTGGCGGAAGTGGAATAGGAATGGGCGAGCGGAGGAACAAGGTGGGCCGACCCGTGCGGAGGAGAGAGAAAAAGAAAAAGAGTTTTCCGAATTAAGAAAATGCCAAAAAATCCGAATAAAATCCAATAAATTCAAATAAATAGCAAATAAATTCATAAAAAACTCCAAAAATACAAAAAAATCCGTGAAGCACAAGGAACCCAATAAAAACAGAAAAACTTTAATTTGAGGTATAAATTAGTCAAATTAAACCCTTTTGTTTTTGGAAAATTCAAATTAAGCTGGAATTAATTCAAATAAAAGGCAACTGGTTCCCTTTGAAAATCAGACACTCAAGAACTCCAAATTTGGAATGTTACAGGTGGCCACTGTCTAGTTGACTAGAACAGAGTACGCAGACCGGATGTCCTAGGAGGTCTTGGGGTAAAAGACTTAAGCAAATTTGGATGAGCGCTCCATCTTTGATGGCTCTGATATGAGTGGAAAGACCACCAAAGGCCTTGGGTCGGGATGGCAACACCGTGCGATAAGACTAGCCACAGCTTCTTCTATGCAAGCAATTCCATTATTATGGGAAGCAGTGCTAAAACAAAATTCTGGACTTCTAGATGGCTCCAGGGGACTTCTCCAAAAAACTTGGCCCCCGCTTGCTTCTGGTTGGTGTCAAGGCATTTTGGTATAGTGCAGAACGAGCTCCTCACCTAGAATTGGCTCTTGCCGCCACAATGAATCACAGCCTAGGACCAGCTAGATGAATACATCAGGCTTTGATAGGCCATTCAGTGCATTACCTTGAGGCTACAACAACAGGACGACATTGCTTGGAAGTGAACTGCAAACGGACAGTACTTGGCCAATTCAGCATACAAAGCATAGTTCCATGGCCCGATTCCGGATCAGAATTATAAAGTAATTTGGCGAGCGAACACAAAGAACAGATGCAAGTTCTTCACATGGCTCCTTCTTCATGACAGAGTTCTAACAGCCGATAGGGTGACAATTAGAGGATGGCCATGTAGCATCTTCTGTCCACTTTGTGGATCTGAAATGGAGACAACCACTCATTTGATCGTTCTTTGCCCTTTTGCAAGACAGGTTTGGCGAAAGGTCTTTCATTCCATGTGGCTTTGACTGCCCAGTGCACAGCCTAGCGAGGTCACATTAGCTGTTTCCCGATGGTGGCAAGAAAAAGGAAATTGATGGCGTCCTCATATTCGGGTTTTGGAATCTATGGAAAGAATGAAATAATAGGATTTTCAATAACTCCTATCGTACTGTACAAGAAGTCTTCAACAACATCTCTCAGGCTGAAGTTGATGGCTAAAGGGACTGGAATGAACTTGACAAAGAGGGGCAAGTTCACATGATAAAAAAAGACTCACTTGCCCTCCTTTTCGCCAATTTTCCTTTATGTTTTCTGTTTCAGCATAGGATGGCATAATAGTAACCTGTGAAGAAGTCCAGAATATGCACTCGCACGTGTGAAGAACGGAGGAAAGAGAGATCAATACAGCTGAGAGACATCAGAATGCGACGAGCTATGTGAGGATTCAGGAGCAAGAACCTGAAATCGACACCGCACTGGAGGAATAGGGCTGAGTATGAAACCCTACGATCTGTTGAGAAATAGAAAATCTCGTGGGAACTGCGAAGGCAATATTATGCATGGTGAAGCTCCGGCGCAAGGATTCAAATTTCGTTTTCGGATGAAATCTCGCTGGTGACCGAAATCCGAAATCTCGCCGAGATTTCAGAATTTCGGATAATTTATCGGACGAAATTCAAAAACAAAAACTCAAATCCGGTTTATTTCTACCAGGAAAAACAAAAATTCAGGTGAAATTCTTGAAATCTCGGTGAGATTTGACGAGATTTCGGTGAATTTGCACCAAGCGAAAAATGGTTCAAACGATGCCAAAAAATTTTGAAATCGAGGCGCATGACGATGACACGAGGTCCGTGTGGTGGGGCCCACTATCGAGGCACTGTCGTACAGGGCTGGGCTGGGCTGGTGGCGGCCCAATTCCACGCCTTTGAAGATAAGGCCCAGCCAAAGGATTTCTCCGTCGCCTTCGCCCACCGCCACGCCACCATGGCCGCACGCCTTTGCTCGCCGCTGCTACTTTGCTGCCTGGCCTCCAGTAGGCCCAGGTAACCACAAACCACAGCTTCTTTATACACACCAAGGCAACACACACATACAGACCAAAAACACGAATTAGATGGCACTAAAAAAACACGAATTAAAAGCAACTTGCGTTATTCATCGCATGCATACCGAATTGGAGACGGAGATAGGCCGCCGCTAGCCTACCACATCGCTACCCAGAGAGCTGCCGTGGCCCCGTTGTGCTCGTATGCCAGCTAATTTCGGTGAAGGCCGCCGGATTTTGCATCGGCGAGCTCTTCCCCTTTTTCCGGTCTCCCGCCATTTTTGCTCTGTTTTGACCACACCCAGCCTCCTCTGCATCAGAATTGACCACGTACAGCTCCTCCAGGACGAGGAACACATCGTGCGCAGCCCGCTCTGCCGTTCTGCTAGCGCATCTCATCATCGCCGTGCGTTCTAACCTCCCCTATTTCGTTCACCTCTGTTCATATGATCGCCAGGGAAGGAGCCGGCCGCCGCGCCTTGGAAGGAGCCGCCCGTTGCGCCAGGCGCTGCGTCGGGCCGCCGGGGATCGATGGCGTGTCGTCGGGCCGCCGCGCCTGGGATGGAGGGTACTGCGCCGACGGGAAGGAGGCCGCCGCGGGATGGAGTCGCCTGCCGAAGGAGCCGCCGCCGTGTCGGGAAGGAGCCGCGCCATGCCGGGGATCGACGATCTGGGCGTCGGGGAAGAAGTAGTCATCGCGTCGAGCCAAGGCGAGGATGGAGGGTGCCGCTCCGCCGGGGAAGGAGGGCGCCGCGCCGTCTGGGAGATCCTCCATGGCGGCTAGGGTTGAGAGGGTTGTTCGGTTTCCAAAGGCTGGCGTGAACTGGGGCAATTGTTGGTAATTTTGCCAAAAGGTGGAAGGGTATTATAGTCTTTTGTAAAAAAAAACTGAGAAAGCTCCTTTAAGGTGGATTGTGGGATTCTAACAATCTGACTCGGATTGTTATAATCCAAATTAAAAGTATCTGTTTGTTAACCTTCCAAACTTTTAAAAATCTACTTATAATCCTTACCAAACAAACAGGCCCTTTGCCAACCGCCGCTGCTTTGCTGCCTCGCCTCCAATAGGCCCAGGTAACCACAAACCACAGCTTCTTTATACACACCAAGGCAACACACACATACAGACCAAAAACACGAATTAGAAGGCACTAAAAACCACGAATTAAAAGCAACTTGCGTTATCCATCGCATGCATATACACAACGAATTGGAGACGGAGATAGGCCGCCGCTAGCCTACCACAACGCTACCCAGGAGCTGCCGTGACCCCTTGTGCTCATATGCCAGCTAACTTGGGTGAAGGCCGCCGGTTTTGCATCGGCGAGCTCTTCCCCTCTTTCCGGTCTCCCGCCATTTTTGCTCTGTTTTGACCACACCCAGCCGCCTCCTCTGCATCAGAATTCACCACGTACAGCTCCTCCAGGACAAGGAACACATCGTGCTCACCCCGCGCTGCCGTTCTGCTAGCGCATCTCGTCATCGCCGTGCGTTCTAACCTCCCCTATTTCGTCCACCTCTGTTCATATGATCGCACCACCGCGCCAAATCATCTCCCTAATCTCGTGTAGCCGCACGGCGCACTCGGACTACATCTTGGCGTACCAGTGAACACGTTGAAGAAGCAGAGGAGTAGTTGATGGTCTGAGCAAGATGAAGACCAAGAGAAAGAAGAAGGGCAATATAATATTTACGTGCACCGGTTAGCAGCAACTCATGACGACCAATGAGAGTGGCAAATAAGAGATGGAAATTGAGATCTAATGGCAATAAAAAGAAGAGCATTTTCACGATAACATGTCGGAGAAGTGACCGATTTCCACCGACATGTTACAAAACACATGGCAAAAATATAACATCAAAGGCACAGGAAATAGGATTTTACATGAAAAACCCTTTTGGAAAAAAACCACAAGCTCACGAAGGCGATTTCATTTTATAAGTAGATGTTTACAATGAAGTTTTTGCTTTTACCTTAGGTTATAGCGATATATTTACAATGATACATAATAGACTCTATATAAGGGTAGATTTGAGATGGAGTAGGAAACGAATTCGTATCACCCTCGATTTCAACATGACAAATAAAGGATTTCCAATTTCTATGGCATAAGCACGATGATTTCGAGCTTGTAAAGACACCATATATAATAGTAGTTAGGGGCAGTTCCGATGTAAAGACACCACATAAAGTTCGAGCTATGCTCCTATGTAACCTCTACTGAAAACGATGATAGTCTATAGGAGTAGTTTGCATAGCTCTGCTCGTGCAGATTTATTTTGTAGAAGCTCTCTTTTGCTTTCGTTTTCTTTTCCATAACTCTTTTGTAGAACTTGTCAGTTTTTAATAATAGAAACCGGAGAGTTTCCCACACTGTTTCCCAAGCCAAATGTATTCCCAAAACCTTGTTCTTTCTCCATTTCGAACTATGCTTTTACATCAAGCATAAAAACGTTTGCTTAATTTTCATTAACCCCGACTAAAATTGAGAATCCCCAATTTTTCAGCCCAACTGAGTGATTGTTTTTGAGTTCTAGTATTTCTTGCCAAAGTCGTATATATAGTTCATATACAGCTCGAATTGATTCATTACATTTGCATGATCTAGAACTTGGGGTATTAGTTCTGTACTTCATTAAACTGAACCGCTAGGAAGTAAGAAACAGGTACACAGCCTCGAATCACTAGTGCAGTTATGCATTTCCTTGTCCTTGTTAATCCAGTCCATGATCGAGCCCTGCAGCCGGGCTGGCGCCTGTGCACCCCACGAGTTGAGGAATTCGGTGATGACAATTAATCGTCTCTCCACTTTCTCCTCTTGTCTTTGGAAGAGCATCCGAACAGTTGTCTTCTCAACCTGAAGGTATGCGCTACCATGCCTGGACTTCCAGAGCATCTGATACGCCGTCGCTCCGGCGTTCCGGCGAAGGCAATCTATCGCCTTTGGCAGCATGATCTCGCCCAGCTGTTCCAAGGTAATGTTTGTACACAATCCCTGTTGTTCCTCCCCGTCAATCATCTCTGCCACGGAACCCCCGACGGAAGGCAGAAGGTCTTCTGAAGAAGCATGAGGCGAGAAGTGGAGTCCAAGTTTCAGATACGGAAAGCCTTTCTTCTGCAGGGAACTTGTTTTGCCTTTGACGATTGTCCTCCGTCCATTGCCCCAAGCAGGTAGTGGGATGTAGCCCTGCAAATACATTTCGATAACTGGTTCCAGAGAAATACATGGCAACAATTCTGATGGTCTTGCATTGCTACTACCACAGGGCTGCTTGTACTGGTCATGTTGCTTGCAACATAGTGGGTTTGGGCGAAACCACTGAGTTAAAACACCGTGGATATTGTCCCAATGATGTTTGCGGTTACAATCAACATATGGCACCCCGTACAAGTCTTGCGTAGGCAGCTGAGTGAGCTTTATCTTAACGGCTTCGTCTGTAGACTTGAAGTGAGGTGTATAGAACAACTCCATGCATTTGATTGCAATCCCAATTATGTCCGTGCTCTCCGAAAGTTGTAAGCTGAGACCAAGGAGGAAATCGTTCTCTGGTGCATCACCGTCTTTGTGGATAAAGACCAACCTGCCCTCTATTCCATGCTCGGCAGTGTGGTATGGGCGTAGAAAAACTAGATGGTGTTGGTTTCCCCTTGCAAAGTTACACACTGTTGTTTTGCCTGTAAGAAGGTGCCTTACAAGAGGGTCGAAGAACATGTATTGCCGCGGTGTGCCACCATGCTCCAGGAATCTCAAAAAATCACTAGCAGAATCTGCGAACCACTCGAATCTTCGGACAACGCGTCTACTGGACTCGTTGTTAGTTTGTTACTACTACCGCTAGAAAAAGAGGAGATGAATGACTTGGTAGTATGAGCGATCCGTTTAGGGAAGGAGGACTTCTTTACCTCCTGCTCCATCTCTTCTTCTTTCAGGATTCGTTCCTTGCATTCGCGCAGTGTCTCGTCGCACTCCCGGGCAGCACGCTTCAGCTTGCTCCGCCAACGCAGCAACGCCGACGCGTCGTTCATCTTCCACTTGTCGGATGTCTCGAGTGCGGCCTCCAACTTGATGTGCGCCATCTCCAACCTCTCCACGTTCTCCTTTGCATTTGATTTGTACTTGTACTTGTCGATCATACCAGAAACGATCTGGTTAACCGTCTCCTGGACAACTGCAGAACTGACCATGTCCGCCATTAGGATTCAGCAGTCTGTAGAAATCCTGCACGCTCAGCAAAAAGAAAAATAGTAGGTCACTCAACCTGATCAAGTTCTGTTATCAATTATGTAATAAAGTGTAGGGGAAATCTCAACCTGGCCGAGTTGAATTTGTAGTAGCTAAGATTGTAGGAAGGAAGTTCAATTGGGATGATAATGGACAGAGACGAGTTGGTGTAAGTGGCTGTAAGAATACAACTGGTTGTGACAGAATTGCATGACACTGGTGAATGACTGCCGTATATATGGAGATTTTGGAGGGGGGACGACGAGGAAAGTGTCAAAGTGGTGATAACGTAGAAGAAGATGACGGACTCTTGGATCAACCGTTGCCACTACATATCAATCAACAATGGGCACGGAATTCACACAAGCACGGTACAAATTTTTCCAATACAATGGTACTAGCTATGAAAATACAATTAGGAATAAGGTCTTGTACACCGAAACCACCACCACACGGAATAAAACAAGAAATGAAATCAATCGGAGTTTGCCGAAAGATAATTAATCTTCAAGTCTTCGCAGTCACTTATTTTTTCTTAGAAAAAAAATGTTCCTTTTATCCATGCTTGATTCCCAGACAATTGCAAGGAAGAGTGGGACAATCCGCAAGCTAGCTACGGGAAATCTCACACGGTAAGTACGCGAGCTTAGACCGGAACTCCAGATGGTCTCACTTTCATCTCATCGTCAGACAAATTAGTCGGATGCTCTCACTCTCGTCTCATCGTCAGACAAATTAATCAAGCTCTCGCTCGTCCATGCCTTCAAACGAGTGGAGTAGCTGATATCTTGAAAAAGAATATCTGATATCTTGAAAAAGAATATCGCTATCATGAGAGAGGAAATATCAAGGAAGCTGTCGGCAGATTCGCGATAATTCCAATTGTGTTTTTTTTTAACTTTTAACTGTTATAGCTCTTTTTTTTTTCAAAACTAACTCCTCAGACCCGTAAATATCGTGTACGGGAAGTGCAGCATGTCGAGTTACAGCAGACTAGGAGCACGTCAATACCATAATGCGACGCGTGGCTTTGTTGCTCCTCCACTCAGCGAGATGCGAAAGAAAAAAATAGCAATGCAGTGGGACTGTAGCGTTGCAATACTACAATACCACTGCACGATGTTTTTTTAATCCGCTGAATGGAGGCGCATTATTTATCGCCAATATTTGTATTTTTTGCGTTTCTTGTGCACAGGATTTGATGGCTAGGGGTTATATTTGAAAAAAAATCACACAGGGTAGTTGTGGAAAAAATAATGTTTGGGGACTACAACAGCGAAGAGTTCTTTCATTGGAGTATAGAATATAAAATTAGAAACCAGGAAGAATTGTATAAGACAAGAAGCGAACAACTAAACTTAAAACATGACATCATATCAAGTGGCATAGAATATACTCCATTCGGCTATAAATAGTTATCGTTTTAGACATAAGTGTAGTTAAACTTTTAAAACTTTGATTGTTAATATCTTTTAAATCTTTAAATTAGATACATAAAAATCATATATATAGCTTTGTCTTGAAAAGTACTTTCATAATATTATAATTTTATCAGGTTTTATAAATAAATTATAATAAAAATTAATGGTCAAAGCTATTTTCGGTTCATATTTTATGAGGTCATTTCATGCCTTTTATATAGGGAAGAACTCTTCACTGTTGTAGCCCCTAAAAATTATTTTTTGGAACTAGCCATCGTATGATTTTTTTTCTATTATAATGTATTTATAAAACCTAATAAAATTATAATGTTTTTTTTCAAAACTAGCCTAAAAGAACGTCGAGCTATAGTATCATGCAGCGGATCTGTAACAATACATCGCTACAGATAAATTCTGTGGAAGACTAAACTCCTGTCAAAATTAGAATACCAAACTAAGTCATATTTGAAGGATATAAAAATTCCTGTTTACTATTCATCACCGATCGCGTTGGTCAATTTTATATTTTTCAAATACAACTGAGTTTGGTATTCAAATTTTATAGGGTTGTAAAGCTTACATCCCTACGTAAGGTAATTTTTGAGAAATTTTAGAACTTATACGCATAGTTGTCATAGAATTTTACTGCCAAAATGATTGATTTGTATAGGATCAAGAATTGGATTTTACTATTATACTATATGTAATGGTAACAAAAATTACAACATACTGAACCAATGTATGAAAACAGAAATTACTATATGTACAACATAAAATTACTACACCTACAACATGAAATTATTACATCTACAACATATTCTGCATAGATCGGTTATTTTGTAATAAAGTCCATGAAAAATCTTTGTACAAGTTCTAAAAAGTCTAAAAATTACCATAGGTAGGGGCGTGAGCTTTTATAGTTCTATAAAATTTAAATACCAAATCCATGGCATTTTAATGATATAAAAAGATAAATTTACTATTCATCATCGATTAACGCTTGTCAATTTCATATCTTTCAAATACCACTGAGTTTGGTATTCAAATTTTGCAATAATGTAGAAGTTCATATCCCTATGTATGGTAATTTTAGAACTTATACATATAGTATTTTAGTTATTTAGCAAAGAAAATCTATGAAAACTATAAGTAAAACTTTTAAAAAATTTCAAAAATTATCATATGTAGGGATATGAGCTTCTACAGGTCTATAAAATTTGAGTGCCAAACTTAGTGGCATTTAAAAGATATGAAAAGAATAAATTTTTTTGTCAGGATGTAGCACTTTAAGAATTTTTGGAACTTTTTGAAACTTGATAAATATATAAAAGTTTTATAAAAACATTAATGAAACATCAGAACCATCCACAAAAATTTTTAAAATTTTCTAACATGGTTTGAACTATTTTTCATTTGGTTGAAGTTTGCCGGTAAGGCTTTTATTAGGAAAATAGCATTGTCTAAATTTTCAAAATTTCATGAAGCTTGATCATCATGTCAAAATTTTATGAGAAAATTAGTAATGCATAATAACCATACATAAAAAATTTCAAAATTTTCTAACTTGGTTTGTTTTATTTTTCATTCAGTTCAAACTTGTCAGCCAACGTTTTATCAGGACAGTTCCAACATTTAAATTTTTAAAAATTCTTCAGACTTGATAATCATCTGAAATATTAAAGAAGACATCAATGATGTGTCAGAAACCTCCACAAAAAAGTTCAAAATTTTTTGACATTGTTTGAGCTAATTTTTGCTTGGTGCAAATTTACCGAAATCTCGGCAAATCTCACTGAGATTTTGGGAATTTCGGTTGAAATTTCGGTTTTCTTAGTGCAAAAAAAAGGGACTTGAATTTTTGTTTTTGTATTTCATTTAGGATTTGTTTGAAATTCTAAAATCTTTCTCATCTACGTGTCAGTACTCAGTACATATATGGAACTGCTGGAGTTGGTCCAGGAAGTGACTGCCGTGGCTCCCAGGGAAACCTGGCGACGTTCGAGAGGCCGTGGAGCTAGGAAACACGAGAGAGGAGAGGAAAAACAAGAAGGATAAATTGAGAAAAATTTTAGAGATTATTTTTAGTGTTGTTTTTTAATATAAAGGGATTGTTGTATGTGTTCTATGTTTCTAATTTGAGAAATAAATTAGTAAGTATAGATTCTGATCTCCTAATTCATGTTTTCAATTTTAAGTACCGTTGCTTTCTAGTTTTGTTATTTAATTTATTTTTCTTTTATGGTCTTAGATCAATTATCTTAGATTAATTTTTAAATTTAATTATTATTTTGTTAATTTCCTAAATTAATAAAAATTAGGTCTCTTAGTGTGCTTGATCCTTCAAATTGGACCAAGTAAAACATAGGATTTTCTTTAGAATAATTTCCAAGCCATGCCTGTCTGCTTGATGCTTCAAAATTGTTGCTTTCTGTTTCTAGGATTGGCTTGGCGTACTATCACTACTTCTCTGGAGAGGCCGCAACAGCATTAGCTGTAATGGCTGTGTTTTCTTCTTTTTGATATCAACCAAACAAGTAATGAAATAAAGGTCAAACCTAACCGAGAGTATCAGATCGAGAATTTCCAGTCAAATAAAGTGCAATGGATGTAATTAAATAATATGGTAAAGGAGAAGTAAATGGAATAACATACAAGAGCAGGGGCGGAGCTACAGGGTGGTCCCGGTGGGCCACGGACCACCTGGCCGGCCCATTTATTAGCCTTGCAGGTATTTTTTCAGAGGAAAAAATCGTAGGACTTCCTCAGCCATGAACGCGGAGCTAGATAGTTGTTAAAGCTTTTTATTTGATCATATTGTGTTTGGTATTTTTTTATTTAAATGTTGGTATGCTGCACTTATATTGTTAAAAAAGTTAAGCTGGGCCACTCATGACTAAAATCCTAGCTACGCCACTGTACAAGAGGATGGGATTTTGTGATTTTCACTTCAATTTTAAAAGCTCATGGTCAATAATTAAACATGCAAAACAACGTAACTTAAATTAAAAACTACACATACAAAGGGCGATGCTGTACATTGGATTTTGATGTATAGTATAATACTTGAAAACCATGTAATTCCCAGCATATATACTAAGCTGGTGAGAAAGAAACATAACCATATGAAACTCAAATTTCGAACCCAAAGAAAGGAAATATGTAACCTATACTCCTAATGTAGAACACAGCCTTAGCTAAGACTGGCAAAACACTGACTGTTCATGTGAAGCTCTACACCCTTCATGCTGTCGATGCCGAGCTGGTTCGGGCGGGAGGTAGTGACCACAGTGGTATTCGTTCTGAACTGCGCTCTAACCCAAAGTGTTGAAGGGAAGACGCCGTTTGAAGTATGGCATGGTTCAAGGTCTCCAGTACACTTCCTTCGTACCTTTGGCGGTGTTGTGTACTCGTAAAGGCCGCCGGTAAGCACCTCACCAAGCTCGACGACAGAAGCACACCCATGGTGTTCGTGGGATACGAACTGGGGACGAAGGCCTATCGCTTCTACAACCCTGTCTCGCACCGTGTTCACATCTCCCGTGATGCAGTGTTTGAAGAAGATCGCGGTTGGGACTGGGGCGCAGACAAGGGAGCTGGACCAAACGACGACGTGGAGCCATTCCATGTCGAGTTCATCACGGTGTCCACGGGGCGGAGCAACACTGGCATGCCACCGGCAACACCAGCTAGCAAGCTAATGCCCATGTGCGGACCTGAGGCCCGCACACTGCCTGCACTGTCTCCACCAGAGATCGAGTTCATGTCACCACCTACCAACGAGCCTGATCTGGACAACGATCACGATGATGCCCCGCTTTGGTTTCGCGCCATGGACAATATCCTCGGTGCAGTGACACCACCAGGCTTTGCTGACCGTGAGCTAGCTGAAGAGCTCATGGTGGCGATCGGCGACAAACCAGCAACAGTCAAAGAGGCGAAGCAAAGCGGGGAATGGCGGAAGGCAATGCTGGAAGAGATGGCCTCCATCGAGCAGAACAAGACTTGGTTGCTGGTGGACCTGCCTCAGGGGCAACATTCCATCAGGCTGAAATGGGTGTTCAAGCACAAGCGCGACGAACACGGGAAGACAGTAAAGTTCAAAGCTCGGCTCATCGCAAAAGGGTATGTGCAGCGGCAGGGGATCGATTACAAGGAAGTGTTCGCTCCTATGGCAAGAATGGAGTCGGTGCATGTGATGCTAGCCGTGGCTACTCATCGGGTCTACCCTATGCACCACATGGACGTAACTTAAATTAAAAACTACACATACAAAGAGCTAGCGATGCTGTACATTTGATGTATAGTATAATACTTGAAAACCATTGGATTTTGAAAGAGTTCTCTCCTATTCTCTGTGTCCTTTTCCTATCTATTCTCCATAATATTATATTGTCGGGGAACCCCGGACTACTCGGTAGCGAGGTTCCTCAACAACGGTCATGTATCTGCAGTTAGCTATCTATTTAAGTCGTAATAACATAGTCAAAAAAAGGTGGCTCCTTCTGCCGCACAAATCTCCGGTGCCTTCTGTATTCGCATGCATTTTGTGATTCAGGTGATCATATATACTTGTTGTTTCCGGCGAGAAGAGCGAGGGAGGCGGTTGTCGGAACAGTTCAATTGGGATGATAGTGGACAGAGATCGACGAGTTGGTGTAAGTGACAGAATTGCATGACACTGGTGAATGACAGCGCGCCGTATATTGAGAGATTTTGGAGTGGGGACACCGAGGAAAGCGTCAAAGTGTGTGGAGGAAAAGGCAAACAAATCAGTAGAGGACTAGCAGCGCTTATACTACCATTCTCGACCGGTTGGCAGAACGAGGAAGCTAGGCATGAAATGGCTGGTCACACATCAAAAGGCATCCACACCAAAAATTAGACTCCACTTTGTTAACAAGGAAACTTTTTTCTGGACCAAAAATTAGACGTTAAAATACATGGAAGTGCTTCTCCGGGAAAAAAGGGGGGCATTATTCATTAATTAATTTTATTATTTGTTGGTTGAATTTTGTGCTAAAATTTCATTAAGTAAATAAATAAAGGAAGGAAGTATATGCGATATTGCAGAGCTACTAAAAGTGCATACCACGAGGACCGAGCATATCTCGGTTGGCACAGACGCCGGTGAGTGCCCAGCCTGCCCAAGTTCAACACTGTCGATGCGCACGATCACAAAAAAATTTTAAAAATAGGTACACACATCCATTAGTGTCAATGTGACATCGTGTTCCCATGCCTCCGTAGCTCTTAGAGCTCCATATTAATTTTCTTAGTGTGTAGAGGAGACACGCACGCGTGTGTGAGTGTGATATGCGTATGTTGTGTGCGTCTTTGTACCCTAAAGAAAATGTGCATATCATCACATGTTAGCAATGGCGGAGCAAAGAGGGGGCGTGATGGGGCCTGGCCCCCCCCTTTGGCCATGAAAGGAGAGTGTATACGTATATATACAGTCATAAGGCCAAATGTCTGATGGCCGACGTCTTGCCTTCTCGTCTTCTCGCGTGCTGTGAATGAAACATCGAGTCAAAGACCGAACCAACGTCTCGCCTTCGGCCTTTTCTCGTTCGTTCTCCATGCTGCGCGACTAGATTATTCAGTTTGCTGTTCTCCGATTCTCTCAGGATAGACGGCGACTAGATTATTCTAACAGAAACAGTCCAATCGATCAGGCCGGTTTATGACGACGTGCGTGGTGCGCTAAACCTTTGTCCCTTCCCTTGAGATGTTATCTAGTTTTCTCCATGTTCGTCGCATTTTCACATCAACTACATTTGGTTGGGGTATTTGTTTGATTAAATAAATAAATGAATAAATTAAAAGGCGGTGATCACATTTCAATCAATAATACACCACGCAAGAGCCGTACGTAGCGTATAAAATTCCCTGAGGCAAGACTGATATATAGATCCGTAAGATATAATTATCTGCAAAAAATTGGCGATCAAACAAGTACAAAAAGAAATTAACTAGCTGCTCACGTCAGCGCTATGCACGCCGTACACATGCAAATCGGATGGCCGGTTGGGCTTTGAATCGCCGTACACGTCCACCTCCCAGACGGTCCAGATCTTTGTGTGCCTGCAAGCAAGTGATTAGAAGAACGTCGGTCATCGTCTACGGGTCAAACCAACATATCGATTTATAGTTCGAGGGTTGATAGGACTGTCCTATTTGAACGCATTTTTTATTACTTAAGAGGGCTTAAATTATAAATAAGAGATACATAGAATATTTATAGGCTCTTGGGCCTGTACAAATAGCTGAAACACCCCTCCTAAAGATGGCTAATCTATAAGTACAAGCGAGGGCTATTATTATCCTTTCTAGGCACAATATTAGTTGTTTGATTTGTATATCACATAATCAGTTGCCGGTCGCATCGTACTGTTGGTTGCATGATAAGTAGACCTCATGCCTTCTGGGGGGTTGCGGGAGGTGTAGAGTTGGTGTTGTAGCCTTTGTATTGGATCCTGAGGCCTAGCCTTCAAGAGAGGATGCTTCAATGGGAGCCCCCATACCTTCTTCCCTGAGATTGAGGTATGAGGGCCCGTAGGCGAACTTCGTGAGCTATGTGTAGGGAGGTGTTAGTTATTCCTCCAACACTAAATGTTGTGGGTGTGAAAATCAAATACAAGTGAGAGGGTGGACGTCGACTATCTGACGAGCCAATTTCATGGTTGAAGTGTTGGAGGCCTTTGAGGAGCCATGGGCTCCTACATGTAACATGAGTACTAGGATGTTGATTAGTGCAAGAGCACCATGGGTTGACCCTAGTAGATGACCTGAGGGGAACTTTTAGGTACACTACTAGAAATTTAACTTTTACCGAGTGTGAAATGTAATGGCCTACGGGCCGTCGGGAAAAAATAAGGTGACCGACGGTGCATCTTTTTTCCGACGGTAGAACAAAAACGGATGGCTATTAGAAGATTTACCGATGGGGCTTACCACAAACCGACGGTTGGTGGAAAACCCTCAGTCATAGTATGAAATCACCGAGAGGGTACAACAATTACTATGAGTGCAATGCTAACCGTCGGCCATTACAAACAATCACCGAGTGGAAATACATTTAGTGTGTGTGTAAAGATAACACTTGGTTATTGCATTGCTTTGCCGACGGGGTACAACTTTTTGCGAGGGTACAAATCAAACACTGGGCTATTGCAAAATTCATACGAGGCTGGATGAAGGTGATGTATATATGAAAAAGTTAGCTCTCATTGAAATCTACAACTTTGTAGTTGATAACTTTTTCATTTAAAGTCATATATTTGACTAAATAATTGATAAAGCATCATGAGAATAAGAGTTAAAAGAAGTACTTATCTTACTTCTAACAAGAAGATAGTTGAGGTGAGTTGGTTAAGAGGGAGAAGTTGTGTTCAGGAGGTTGTGAGTTCGAATCCTAGGCATCACGTATTTCTAATTTGAAGATAAAAAATGTTCGACTTAAGGGATTGTGGTGCAAACAAGTTGTGAGGTTAGTCCCTAGATTTGAAATTATTTTTACATTTTTTACACAAAAAATCCCACATATAGTTGTGAAAAATTACTGAGGGTTTCTATACCCGTCAGGAAGAAAAAACCTCTCACCCATGTATTTGCCGAGTGCTATGAAAACCCTCGTTAAACTAATAACCGAGGGTACCGTCGGGAATCCCACGAATGGCCGACCATGAGTGGCCGAGGGGAAGTTGCCGACGGTTTACGCTCGGCCATATACATGGCCTACGGTATTTTGTAATAGCCTACATATTTTTCACACTCGGTAAAAGTTGGAAATCTAGTAGTGGTATCCCTATAAGGCTAGGGTTCCCATAGGATCATTGGGTAATGATGGCAAGGGATCCACCGATGACAGATTCACAAGACAGTCGACCGTCACAGGGTGCTTGAGGGGTCCCCTTGGTGGCAGAGGCACCGAGGGTTCAACCCTCGGGGGGTGCTTGAGGAGTCCCCTAGATCACTTCCTTGAAGGTTCCAAGAGATCCCTTAGGCCATGGAGGAGAAGGGCCCCCTTGGTGGCACCAAGGGGGTCAACCCTTGCTGGGTGCCCAAGGGATCCCCTAGATCAGCTCAATGACCTCCTAGTTAGGAGGTTGTTATCATCACTAGCATATACCCTTTAGGCAAGTGGGAGGCGCCCCTTCTTGATGATGGGGGGACTCCAAGCATTCCTGAGGGCCAGAGATATGGCTTGTTGACTGTAGCCGGCATCCTTAGGAACGGTGCCAATGTTGTTGATGTGAAAACCAAACACAAGTGAGAGGGGTGGATGTCGGCCATCTGTGACATAACCAAGAAGGGATCTGATTTCTTGTGACAGTGGAAGCATCGAGCAAAACAATGCATTATATTGGTAGTAATAATGGGTAGTAGAAATCAGATCTAGCCGTTGATTTGTGAAGGGTATTTCTACTACTCTACAAACAAAGAAAGTATAAATAAATTCTAGCTAATCTAATCTATTGGATTGAAAAGAATGAACGGTTCATATTGAATTTAGTGTACCATAAAAAAATAAAAAAATTCAAAAAAGATCAAGAGTTTACTGCTCATAACAGATCAAAGATGCAGAGGCTAATAAGGATAGTAAAATATATTATCACCTCGCCTAACAGGTTGAAACTAGTACCCCTACTTGAAACCGATGCTATGGAGGGAAGAAACAATTCTGCATCTTCCTGTAAATGGTGAACAGCTGAAGAGAGAAGATCAGCTGCGTGCCAAATCAAATGGAGAGCGATGTGATCAAGTGTGGCTAGACATCAGAAGATCATGGAATAAATGCGATAGAACAAGACGACTTGAGAATCTTTCTCATCTACGTGTCAATACTCGGTACATATATGGAACTAAGGATTTTTTTAATAATACATTTTTATTCAAAATTTCAAAAATATATGATGAAAAAAATTACATAAATATACCTCTCACTACTATAGAACAGGTGTAGCTTTGCAACGTGGATTGCTAATTTGCATTTGTCAATTAATGGGAGACAGGAACGTGATCGGTATATCGAGAATTAATTAAAGGGATCTGTCCGCCTAGCTTCTGGGCTGTTTGACCTTGTCCCAAATCTGGAGTTCTTCGACAGTGATGTTTTCTATTATGCGATGAAGGCGACGCCGCCGCTGATTGCGGCGGCGGTGAAGAGGCAGAGGGGGCCGCGCGTGGCGTTGCTCGCCCTCGTCTTCTGCTCGCTGCTGGTGCCCCTCGCCTTCCTCTTCGACCGCTCCCCCTCCCGGTACGTGACGATGGATGAGCGGCACCGACAGGAGGTCGTCTTGCATTCGTTCGATCGCTTGGAGAAGACGGATGGTGGTGGTGCTGTCGATGGAGCGCGACAGTTATTAAGATCAAGGTCTCAGCAATCTGCGTCGCGGCGGCTCCGACCCCTGCTTCGGCCCGATCGCCCTGTGTGGCCGCGCCCGGGCGAGTTGAATTCGGCGCGGCGCGTCGGTGATCTCCAATTCGATCCACGGGCCGGCGCTGCCGTGTTTGGTGAGTTCATGGTATTTCTTAGTTCATGGGATCTGGCCGGCCGATCACAACAGCCGATCGGCGGTGGGCTGGATCTATCTCTCTCTCTGTGAGGCCGTGCGGCGGGCTGGTGGCCCGCGCCGCCGTTGCAGCGAAGGCGGATGAGGCGGTGGCTGGCTCCATGTTGGGCGGGTCGTGCGGATCGAGCAAGATCGGATAGTTTCTTCCAATTGGGGGAGAGAGGGGAAGGATCTGGATGAGGCGACGTCATGGCGGTCGTGCTCGTTCCTTTCTGATGGCCTTCATTCGGCCCCTGTTGCCGGAGGCAAATTCCAGTCCTCTTGCAGCAATGCTGCCTTTGTTCCTGAGTCCAATCTCGGCGAAGTGCAACCGGATGTGCTACATATTGGGCAACGATGCTTTAAGAATCTATTCAAAGTTTGATGGATGGATCAAGTCAGTGTGTTCTTCGCTCGGTTCCTGTTGTTTCGTCAGTCCCGAAATGTTTGCCTGTCATTCATTCAAATTTGAATGGTCTTTGGGCGGTTGAAATTTGGTGGGCTGCATGGCTTGGTGGTGATCGATTTCATGGTCGCAATTATGGTGGTCAACTTCATCCTGCTCGTGGAGGTCTTCGTTCCCCAAGATTTCAAGGGCGTGGTTGTGGATGGTATGGAGTTCGTGCTCGCGTTCAAGATTTTGGGGGCCACGCTGATTCAAATAGTCGCAGTGTTCTTCTTTGGTGGCGCCAGTGTTGGAAACCACGGGGCTTCGGTCTGCTTTTATGGATAAGGTTCCCTCGATGATGTTATCGCTAAGCAATCCAATGAAAAGGGTGCTCTGCGATCCAGGTGGTAGTAATAAAGGCTACGTTAGGGAACATCTTTGGATGCGGTTTTGGGCTCTATTGCGATCCGAGAACAACGGGAGACCATTATTTGGTTTGCAATGCATTGGAGGTTGTGGCGTTGGACATTTTTTTCCAGAATGGATGGAGAAGCAATTATAGAATTTGTTTTTAATTTTACACTCTCTTTGTCTCTATTATTCAATAGTGCTATGCGGATGTGATATTTGTAAGAACTCGGCTGTGTGCAATTGCAGAGGCCGGATTTTAATCCTTTATCTAAAAAAATCACAGACGGTTCGTAAACCATATCACAGATGGTTTTGTGAACCGTCTATAAGTAAGTATCATTGATGACACAGAGTCATTGCAGACGGTTTTCCAACCGTCTGTGAAAAATATCATCACAGATGGTTTTTTACGAAATGGTTGTTTTCATGCTGGACCGGTCCAATCATAGCCTAGTCGGTCGTGCCGTGTGAGTTTCTAGGCCCGGCACAGTCCATCATTCATGCCGTGCCAGCCCGATCCAAAGACATTCATACCGTGTTATGCTGGACCAACCGTGCCATGTGAGAGCACAAAAGGGCACAGCCCAATACCCATGCCTACCACCACCGTTGTCCATAACTTATGCACAACATTGTCACGGGCAGGTTTGCCTCACTAATGACGTTTGTGCACCGTAGATCTGGCGGACACAGAGCTAACTTCCAACCACCATGCTATCTCCGCAAGGAAAAAAAATACTTACTTTAAAACAATATCAGCTTGAGGATAATGTAAAACCGGGAATATCAAGGCAAGAGAAGGAAGACGACAGTGACTCGAGAATCACTCTTTCTCAAGGGAGAAGCACATGGATTCTAGCAACGCGTTCGTGGAAGAAATGCATAGCGTAGAATTAAAATTACAGGCGGAAATTGTGTATTTATATCGTGCTAGTTAAGACATCATAGGAAATTAAGCACCGTGCGACTCGACAGTCGACATAGGCAACTAGCGGCACGTTACAGCGGGGTGTTAGCCCGAGACACAGACAGAGGCTAAGGGACGGCGATCACGAAATAGTTGGATGTATTCCCGGATCGCCAGTGCAGTTCTGCATTTCCTTTGCCTTCTGAATCCACTCCATGATCGAGCCCTGCAGCTGGGCAGGCGCATGTGCAGCCCACGAGTCGAGGAATGCAGTGACCACATGTGCCGAACTCTCCAACACCTCGCCTTGTCGAATTTGCCACAGCTTTGCCGTCCTACCTCCCGTAGTGGTACTCTGCATGGTCCTCATCCGCATGGCCGTCTTCTCGAACTGAAGGTATGCACTAGCATGTTTAGACTTCCAGATCATCTGATACGCCGTCGCTCCGGCATTCCGGCGAAGGCAATCTATCGCCTTTGGCAGCACGATCTCGCACAGTTGTTCCAAGGTAATGTTTGCACACAATCCATGTTGCTCCTCCCCATTAATCATCTCTTTCGCAAAACCCCCGATGCCAGGCTGCAACTCCTCTGAAGATGCATGGGGCGAGAAGAGGAGTCCAAGTTTCAGATACGAAAAGCCTTTCTGCTGGTAACTTGTATTGCCTTTGATGATTGTTCTCCGTCTATTGCAAAAAGCAGGTTGTGGGATATAGCCCTGCAAATACATGTGGATAACTGGTTCCAGAGAAATACATGGCAACAATTCTGATGGGTTTGCATTGCTACTACCGTAGGGCTGCTTGTACTGGTCATGTTGCTTGCAACATAGTGGGTTTGGGCGAAACCACTGAGTAACAACGCCGTGCATATTGTTCCAATGATGTTTACGGCTACAATGAACATATGGATCCCAGTCGAAGTCTTGCGTAGGCAGCTGAGTGAGCTTTATCTTAACAGTTTCAGCTGCAGACTTGAAGTGAGGTGTAGAAAACAACTCCAGGCATTTGATTGCAATCCCAACTATGTCCGTGCTCTCCGAAAGTTGTACGGTCAGAGCAAGGAGGAAATCATTCTCTGGTGCATCACCGTCTTTGTGGATAAAGAGCAGGCCGCCCTCTATTCCATGCTCGGCAGTGTGGAATGGCCGTAGAGAAAACAGATGGTGTTGGTTTCCACTTGCAAATTTACACTCTGTTATTTTGCCTGCAAGAAGGTGCCTTACAAGAGGGTCCAAGAACAGGTTTTGCCGCGGTGTGCCACCATGCTCCAGGAATCTCAAAAAATCACTAGCAGAATCTGCGAACCACTCGAATCTTCGGACAACGCGTCTACTGGACTCATAGTTACTACTACTGCTAAAAAAAGAGGAGATGAATGTCTTGGTAGTACGAGCGATCCGTTTAGGGAAGGAGGACTTCTTTACCTCGTGCTCCATCTCTTCTTCTTCCAGGATTCGTTGCTTGCATTTGCGTAGTGTTTCATCGCACTCCCGGGCAGCACGCTTCAGCTTTCTCCGCCAACGCAGCAACGCCGACGCGTCGTTGATCTTCCACTTGTCGGATGTCTCGAGTGCGGCCTCCAACTTGATGTGCGCCATTTCCAGTCTCTCGAAGTTCTCCTTTGCCTTTGATTTGCACTCGTACTTGTCGATCATACCAGAAACGATCTGGTTAACCGTCTCCTGGACAACTGCAGAACTGACCATGTCCGCCATTAGGATTCAGCAATCTGTAGAAATCCTGCACGCTCAGCAAAAAGACAAACAGTAGATCACTCAACCAGATCAAGTTCTGTTATCAATGCCGTGGTACAAGTGTGGGGGAAATCTCAACCTGGCTGAGTTAAATCAGTAGTAGCTACGATTGTAGGAAGGAAGTTTAACTTGGATGATAGTCGACAGAGACAAGTTGGTGTAGGTGGCTGTAAGAATAGAGCTAGCTGTGACAGAATTGCATGATAGTGGTGATGATTGACTGCCGTATATAGAGAAATTTTGGAGGGGGGACACAACAAGAAGCATACTCCGCTTCCATGGCAATACCGTCTTGCACTATCGCGAGGGATCCAGCCGCAAGCCCGAACACCAACTCGTATTAGAAAGCTATTAACGTGTCTAGTAGGCAGATCGGAAGTCTAAGTAAACCTTGTCAACTAAAACCACTTGGTCTTGCCACTTATCTCGAAGGAAGACTACTGAGACACGGATTTTTCTTCACCACTTACATTTCAACCGTGGTGAAAAGAGATCAAAAAGGAAGGGGAAAAAAAAGGGGATTGCCTGCTCTGCTTCCCTACGCTTAGAGAAACACGCAAACCTGAAACCAGAGAAAGACTTCGCACTGACCATGCGAGATTTCGTGTGCGTAACAAACAATTCCAAGGGCTATGCGTAGAACATTCGTTCCGTGTGCTTTCGATTGGAAGTTGTTGCAATAGAGTTTTTTTTCAGGTTGTGTGCTTGTGCAGAGGCCGGAGGCAATTCCCTTAGTTGAAGAAATGCACACAACAAGAAGTATGCTCCGCTTCCATGGCAATACCGTCTTGCACTATCGCGAGGGATCCAGCCGCAAGCCCGAACACCAACTCGTACTAGAAAGCTATTAACGTACGTGTCTAGTAGGCAGATCGCAAGTCAAAGTAAACCCTGTCAACTAAAACCACTTGGTCTTAATTGCCACTTATCTCCAAGGAAGACTGAGACACGGATTTGTCGTAAGAGAGTTGCATGGCACTGGTGAATGACTGCCGTGTCATAGTGGTGTGAACGTAGAAGATGACCTCGAGGGCTTGAAATTGCGGAGGAAAAGGCCGACGCGAGGGAGGTCCCTCGCACGAGGGACGGTGTGCGGTCCCTCGCAGCAGGGCCGTCCGATGCCTCCGGTGCACACCGTTCGATGGGACACATGCGTGCTCCGTTCGCTCTGCCCCGCGTCTCTCGGCTTGTGCACTTGGCTCGGCGCTCTTGTTTTTGTCTGGCTCGTCGGCTGCTATGGCTCCATCGCTGCAACACAAGCGCAGCCTTGCTCCAACACAGTGTCGGCTCGATCCGCCTCCTATGCTCGCGTTCCGCGCTCGCCATCAAGCGCCGCCACCATAAAAAACATACTGGTTGCCTGTTCTTCATCGGGACATGCGTGTGACATCGGTGTCAAGCACTATCCATCACAATTCACAAAGCTCTATGGACCGAATTATGCTAGGTGTGTTGTACTACTAGCTAGCCAGCTAAGCTAGCTAGCTAAACATAGAACTCACAATAAATTGAAGAATAAGATTTCATTGCATAATTTCAGAAATTTCACTGTACATCAAGTAAACCTTACAATCCAGAACATGCTTAGCTAATACTACAACAGCTCTTCACAATTCTTTACATCTAGTCAAACTCTCCTCTCATCTTACGCTTAATTTCCATCACAATTGAATGCAAGCCCTAGAATCCTTATGCTTGTCCAAACTGTGAAACAATTTCAATAACATGGTAGAAAGAACAACAGATGATTTCTCCAAAATTGGGTGATACAACAAACATTTTTTGATCCATGGGGCATCATATTCTTGACTCATCGACCTTGACTGGCTTTCTCTAGAATTTTCCTTGGTAAGTTTTCTGTTTCATCCTTTGCTGTGGTATAAAGTTGGACTCCTCCTGGAAGGGGTTTGGCCCACCGTAGCCTGCCTTCGATTTCCTGACCTTCTTTACCCTCCCACGGTCATACTCCTCATCCCTGTAAATAGATCAATAACTAGATATATCATAGATATGTAGTACAAACCAACTCACCATTCATATAGCACATATCCAATGTTCTTGCTCTTTGAGTGCTTCTTTTGTCTCAATATTTGGGATGGCAACATCATTCCAGCGAGGAAATGAAAAACAAAAATAATTCACATATTGCAGATTTAATTGATAAAAAAACAGGACAATTGTAGCACATTAGTTAGTGAATATGTGCTTACCAGCAACTTCCTTAATTCAGATGTCTGTTGCTCACTGGTGTTGTTACCTGAATAAACAATATATATTCTTGAAAGTCTTTACTTTACAAATATCTAATTCACTAATAAGATGTGCTTTTTCTATGCAAGCACAGAACATGTTAACAACAGGCACTAGAATGTACAAGAAAGCCAACCCTTCCCGGTTTCCACCATCTCTTCCAACAGGTTTGGAAGTGAATATACAGATCCCATGGCTTTGAATCTTAAGCTTTGCAAGCGAATTCTAAATGAAGTTTTGGATTTCATAGGAACAGAGAAGCTGGTAGTTAATCCTTCTGAAAAGGCACATCTGAAGATCTGCATTTCAAGGTCTTACACAAAGTGAACTTGAAGAAGTTGATCTATGAAGAAATTGCCCTCGGAACAGAACAAACAATTTTCTTATGTAGAAATGAGTGTTTTTTTTCTATGAGCATGCCCTCTAATCGGGTTTTGTTTTTCAGGATGGATTGAAAGCTTTGAAATTTCATCGAAAAAATGAGATGGAGGAGCTAACCTGAAAGTCTGAAACCAAAATTACATGCCTGAATGTACCAAGAAATTGAAACGATCGATCGAAGGTCTCACCGTTAGGGTCATTCATCCCATTCTTCTGGGGCTGGAAGTGGAATCCGGTGCGCTACCATGGTAACATCGCCGCTCCATGGGAAGGTGTTGCCCTCGTCGGCGGTGGACGAACCCAGCCTCCCGTCGAACGCCGATGAGCATGGCCATGGTGAGGACCAGCACGAAGGTGGCCATGACGGCGGCGGCGCACAACAGGCCGTGCGTATAGGGTCGGGCTTGCCGCCGGTTCGCCGGGCTGGGGAGAGACGTGGAGGCGGCGGCGCTCGGGGAGGGAGGAGACGGCGGTGGGCTAGGGATTCGAGGAATCTGGAGAGGGGAGAGAGCCGAGCCTAGAGCTAGGTGGAGATGGAGCCAGGTGAGACTGAGAGAGCTGCGTCGAGCGAGCAGGGTGAGCCGAGCGCATGAGTAGAGCCAGAGGGAGACGCTGATCGAAGGGCCTCACGAGACTGCATCTGATGGCTGACAGCGCGAGGGACCGCACGGCGTCCCTCGTGCGGGGGACGCCCCCCGCTTCGGGAAAAGGCAATCCACTCCGGTCAATAGAAGTAAGGGAAAGTACGTATACTTAACTTAGGTCCTATTTGTTATTTTCACCGAGTCTAGTCCACGTCGTTTCGCGAGTCAACTACATTGACATTGATCGAGTACATTCACCGAGTCTAGTCCATGTCGTTTAGCGCATCAACTACATTTGGTTGGGGTATTTGTTTGATTAAATAAATAAATGAATAAATTAAAAGGCAATGATCACATTTCAATCAATAATACACCACGCAAGAGCCGTACGTAGCGTATAAAATTTCCTGAGGCAAGACTGATATATAGATCCGTATGTTGTCAGATATTTTTCTATATGTAATCTATCCAATATTAAACTTGTTTGGAAGAATTTGTCATAAGAAGCACGGAGGTTCATCAAATGGATCGTAAATCCGGCAATTGTGGTTTAAAAGATATAATCTAGCTGCAAAAGATTGGCGACCAAACAAGTACAAAAGAAAACTAACTAGCTGCTCACGTCAGCGCTATGCACGCCGTACACATTCAAATCGGATGGCCGGTTGGGCTTTGGATCGCCGTACACGTCCACCTCCCAGACGGTCCAGATCTTTGTGTGCCTGCACACACAAGTGATTAGAAGAACGTCGGTCATCGTCTACGAGTCAAAACCACATATCGATTTATATTTGGAGGGTTGAGGACTGTCCTATTTCTATCGATGAGTCAATCCTCCTCTAAGGTGGGGGAAGTTCTGCGCATTGGAGGACGAGAGCTTCGCGACTTGGCGATGTCACCCCCGTCTCGTTCAACACCCTAGCCTCACCTTCTACCCCAGATCCTACTCAATCCCCCCACAAAGTTCCCAATCCAACCCCAAATCCGATTCCCCTGGTGATCTACAATCACCGGGCGGAATTGCGTCTTGCCTTTGGGAAGAGCGAGATCTAGGTAGACAGAAGGAGTTGGGTGAGGAGGACCATCAGGCGGGCTTGGAGGAGAATCCGCCCTTGTCGACTTGGCCAAGGAGGGAGAGTCCGCAGCGCATTCAATCGCCACCAACCAGAAGACAAGCCTCGGAAGACCTACGGGATGAAGGAGTTAAAGCAGACAGAAGAAAAGACACATCGAGCGGCTTCCGCCGGCGGACGTGAAGGCATTGATGCTGATTGTTCGAGGAAGCTTTCAAAGACAGTGGTCGACGAGAAGATTTGCAAATCCAGAATACCAGCCAACGAAAAAGAGAAATGGCTTCAAGTTGAAGGGCGCAACACTCGAGAGGACCTGCAACCTCACCGGGCTTTCAGCAAGCAGCGAGAAAGAAGCCAACAGATCTTAAGGATCCTGCCCCTAACGAGGAAATCCCCCCCGACGGATCCAGTCTCGGTCCACAATCTGCAAAGGCCTACCTAGGGCGCTTTGATGTCCTCAACCCCAAATGAGGAACCTGATGGATGGACCAGGGTCAAGCCTCAATACTGGTGGAGGAAGAACCAAGCGCATTCAGCTCTAGAAGGCATTCAGAAGCAACCGATGCAACAGCTCAGTGGCTCATACTACTTCAAGCAGAAGCTGCAAGGAAAGTGCTTTAATTGTTTTTCACCGGATCATGTTGCTGGATGCTGTACGAGACCCGCAAGATGCTGGTTTTGCTTCCGTTCTGGGCACAAGGCTATTGACTGCACAAGTAGAAGACGCAGCATCGAGGGCACATTTAAGTTGAGACAGACTCCTCCGGCTCGTCCCCTCCAATCAGCTGGGTCCAGTTCACCCCCCCACAAAGAAACACCACAATCAACTCAAATCCTACTGCCAAGCTGTTCGGGAAGGTGGAGAGATGGAAGCCAGATACCCCGGTGATCCGAAAGCAAGGCCGGCGAGAGCCTTCTGCGCCATCTCGACGACTGGTTCAATCAAGCGACACCGGGATGAGCTCATAGACCGAGCGGCGGTGTGCTGGTTCGAGGGAAACAGCCACGAGGTTGAGACGTTCATGGTCAGCGACATGCTTCGTGAGCGTTTCAACCTCGGTCGGGGCGACTTTCAACTCCTCAAGCATTTTCGAAGCAGTTCTCGATGATCTTCTCGAGACTCATGATGAAGGAGAAGGGTGGTGAACACGCTCTCGTTCCCTCTACCGTGGCCATGAATTCAAGTTTGCGGCATGGTTCGAGCAGTAGCTACTGCGACAAACGTCAACTTCGAGTACCACGTCAAAGTCCGTGTAGAAGGAGTCCCGGTGCACTGCTGGAGTGAAGAAGTGGCGGCGAGAGCTTTAGGCAAGAGCTTCCTCCGTGGTCGTGGAGGTCTGGGCGGTCCTCCAAACCACAAGCATCGACGGGAATTCGTTTGGGCATATGGGGCCCCGGACGAGTTGTGGGAGCGGCGGGAGCATGCTGTGCAGAGAAGAGGTAGAGATGTCACCCACCATCGGTGCCATGACGATCACGACGACGAAAACGACTACAACGACCGGCACCGCGGTGTGCGAAGACACTGCAGTCTGACAAGTTGGGCGCGTGACTCCAGATGCAGAGGAGGTGCGGAGGACTGTCAAAGTTCTTCTTGGCGTGGTCTAGTGGGATCGGCATCAAGACGCTATAGACACTACTCCCCAGACAGACAACAGAAGCTGTTCCACCACTTCAAGACTAGCAAGACAGGCATCGACATCAGCTCGGCTAAGAAGTCAAAGAAAGCAACTCAAGAGAAGACAGGGAGAAGAGTAACTTTCGCTGAGCCGCTGGTAGTCATCTAGAAGAGCATCCAGAAAGGCTCTGGAGGTGCGCCCTATGGCTCGGAGGCTTCTGTGCAGCTGGACACGCAGGTATGTCAAGATGATGTTTCATTTCGTTACCCTCATTTGAACCATCATGCACAGATAAGGGGGTTAGATCATAATAGAGTTGTAACAGTCCCTGTCACAAATTATGAATTCCGGCTGAAATCCCAAGTGGAAGATGACAACACTAGCCACAGCCCAGAGCAAGCCCTAGAGACCTGCACATCACAGGTAGAGACAAGTAACGTATCCAGTGGAACAAACTCTGAACAAATGACCCAATACATAGATACCCAGACTGAACCAAACAAAGATCCCAGACAACGGGTGCCCCAGGAATCTCCAATACCCCAAAATTTACCTGACCACCCTCCAGCTAAACAAGGCTTATCGAACGCAGAACAATCTGTGGAGCAAACTCCGGTAGACAATCATCTAGGGCCAGATGGGTACACCCCGACAAGCCCTGAACACAACACCCACACTCAGCCTGACATGAACACCGATTTCAACACCCAACACCTTCGACAATCTATTCATAATGTCCCCACTGCACAAGTAGAAGAGAATAAGGAGGACAGGGAGACGACACACCAACAACTCCAAACACCTCAACCTCTGCCCGATCAATACCCAACTGCTCAAGAGATACTCCACCATCTACCATCTAAACAAGTAGCAATGGCTATAGAGGCCACAGAGCAAAATATTGAGCACAAAGACTTAGTTCGTTCTATGCAAAAGATAACAGACAGCCATCAGGGCCTGGAAGTTGACACCTCCACATGCACCGAACACAACACCCGGGTTGACATGAACTCCGAATTCAACACCCAATACCTTCAACATCTTATACGCCATGCCCCCGGTGCACAAGCAATAATAAATAATGAGACAGGGGAGATGAGACAGCAAGAGCCTCAAACACCTCAGTCATTACCCCAAACACCTCAATCGTCGCTCAACCAACGCCCAGATGCACAAGAGGAATTGCCTACACACACATGGCCTACCGAACAAAACATAGCTAACACTCAGTCGGGTCTAGAAGAATTCATTACTTCAATAGCACAAAACACTGAAAAACCAATCATTCAAAATCTCCCCTGTCTCAATGATTTCAAACCCACCTATTCGGAAGACAAGGCCTCAATCAACAACTCCTCCAACCAAAGAAAGAGTGCTAGGCTAGTGGCAAAAAGCAAAAGCAGACTAGGGACAAACAGGGGAACAATGCAATTTGCACAAGAATTACTAGCAACAAAGCTACGGGACTTATCCCCACCACCAGCACAACCGCTTCTCTCACATGATGATTTATTTGAGCAGTTTGCCAAACACTTCGAAAGGCTGCTCAGTAAAGAAAAGGTGGAAGCAATCATTCAGTTGGTGAACCAGGGCATGATCAAGCACAAGGGAAATCAGGACAAGACCAAGCGCAAGGCCAAGAAAACAGCAGGCATACAGAACAATCAGAAGATGGAAGGGGAACACGGCAGGGCCTAGGCTAGGATTAATGTCCGGTTGCGGAGTTGTCTTCCCTCATTGTTATGTGTTTTCTTATGTCAGAAGTAGAACAATTTGTATCGCCTCCATGTCGGCAGGCTGCAGGAGGAGAATATTTTTCCTGCATTGTTCTCGTAGTCACTGTTCCTCAGCTAATTGTTGTCAGGTCGGCCTTCAGGCCATTGTATCCAATGCCAGAGACGCTGGAGTGGTGTAGGGTCTATTTGCTGGTGTTAGCAACTGAACAATCTAGAGGTCGGTTGGTTGCAGGTGGGGAACTCTTCACAGGCAATTCTCTCTTAACCGCTGAACCTCAGGTGGGAGTGGTATGGTCGGTCTTCAGGAGTCTGTGTCGCAGTTCTATTTTATCCTGTAAACCGGAACTTGGCTTCAATGCCGAGGTTGTATTAGCCAGGCTAGGGATTGTATTATTTAAGTTAATCGTTGAGTGTTGTATTCCCCATGAAGTGGAGAAAAGCATCTGCAATGTCGGCAATTTGCAATATTCTTTCGTGGAATGTTTGAGGTTTAAATGACCCCGCTAAGAGAAATAGCGTCAAGCAATTTATCCTGTCAAGTGGGGCTACAATAGTCTGCCTCCAGGAAACGAAAATAGAGAATTGGACTACAAGCTTGCTAAACGATACGCTGGGGGCGAGATTAGCAACCCAAACTGTCTCGTCTCCATCCTCGGGGACAGCAGGCGGAATCCTTCTGGCGGCGATGGATGCTCACTACGAGCTTCTGAATCCGAGAATCGCCCAACACTATATCACAGCAACGTTAACTTCTCGGTACGATGCGTCGACATGGGACATTACTGGGGTGTATGGGTCGTAAGCGATTGAGGAGAAAAGAAGTTTCCTCTCGGAACTTGAAGCATTGCAGGGAATAGTACTCCCCAGTTGGCTGCTTATAGGGGACTTTAATCTCATTAGACAGGCATCCGACAAGAATAGAGGGCCGGTTAACAGAGGAATGATTCAAAGATTCAATCAAACTATTGATAGACTTCAACTCCTGGAGATTGACCTCCAGGGTCGCCGCTACACGTGGACAAATGAACAAGAACAACCCACTATGACAAGAATTGACCGATTTCTAGCGACAACAGAATGGCACGAGGCATTTCCAAATGCGGACCTATGGGCGATGCCAACGATGACATCCAACCATTGCCCCCTCCTCATGCAAACAAATTCCACATTCGACTATTTCAGAGGCTTTCGTTTCGAAGCATGCTGGATCAAGATGGCGGGTTTCCAAGAGGCAGTGATAAATTCCTGGACACAACCAGTGCACACGTCGGATGCCATTATCAGATTTCACATTAAAATGAATAGGACTGCCAAAGCGTTAAAAATATGGAGAAGGAAAACCTTTGCAAATATAGCTTTACAAACAGCGCTGATACAAGTGACAATCGCTATACTAGAGAGTTCGCAAGAAAGAAGATTACTATCACAAGATGAGCTGGAGCTCAGAAAGGCTCTCAAAGCTAAACTACTCGGACTAGCCGCTGTTCAAAAATCAAGGGCAAGACAACACTCCAAACTAACAAAAATCCGATTGGGAGACTCCAATACACAGTTTTTCCACTTAATGGCCAGCGCAAGGAGGAGAAGAAACACGATTCGGGTCATTAAAAGTGAGGACAGAATGATATTCACGCAACAAGATAAATTGAAAGAAGCTTACCAGTATTTCAAAAAATCATTAGGAGACCACGAAGTTAGGGACAAAGCCCTGCGTTGGAACTGCTTGGGCTACTCAGCAAGGGACCTCAGTGATCTGGAGACCCACATCACGGAGAATGAAGTGATTAACACAATACAGGAATTACCGAATCAGAAAGCACCAGGTCCAGATGGCTATATTGGGATATTCTATAAAACGTGCCTACACATCATCAAAAGCGATCTCCCAGCGGCAATAACAGCCTTCTTCGACCTTCGCCATCAAATGCTGCACAAAGTTAATGAAGCAAACATTATCCTTCTACCGAAAATAGACAACGCAGACAGACTACAATGCTTCAGGCCAATTAGTCTTATAAACAGCTTCATGAAAATCATCACCAAAATTCTGGCAAACAGGCTAGCGGCTACACTAGATGAATTGGTCTCAGTCGCGCAAAATGCATTCATCAAGAAGAGATGCATACACGACAATTTCTTATAAGTTCAAAGGGTAATTCGGCGGCTACACAGGGAAAAAAATCGGCACTTTTCATCAAATTTGACATCTCAAAGGCCTTCGAGTCGCTAAACTGGACCTACCTGATGGAGGTGCTTCAGGCCTTAGGCTTCGGCCAGAAATGGCAGGAATGGATTGCGGCAATTCTAAGGACCTCGGCTTCCAAGATTTTGATCAATGGTCAGCCAACGGCGGCAATAAGGCATGCGCGTGGGGTGCGTTAGGGAGACCCCCTATCCCCCCTGCTCTTCATCCTGGCGATTGACCCACTACAAAAACTGCTCGAGTTAGCAGAAAATCAAGGCATCTTAAAACCGGTGCTTCCGGCAACAGCCAAACTCCGTTGCTCTCTTTATGCATTTATGCAGGATATTTCTAAAAGAGGTGGCGAACTCACAGCTCTTAGCCGAATTCTCAAGATGTTCGGAAAATGCTCGGGGTTGAAAATCAACATATCCAAGACTGAAATCTACCCGATCAGATGCCAAGATGACCTCATGCAAGAGTTACTGAATGTCTTCCCCAAGAAGATCGCTTCCTTCCCAGGGAAATACCTTGGTCTTCCACTACACACTAGGCAGTTAAGAAGAATAGAGATACAACCGTTGATTGATAAAATTGGCAATAGGCTCGCGGGTTGGAAAGGAAAATTTCTCTCCAAAGCTGGGAGAGAAACCCTGGTTAAGTCGGTGTTTACTGCACAACCTATATACCATCTGACAGTCTTCCAGGCTCAAAAGTGGCTGATTCGACGCATTGACAAACTTAGAAGAAGTTTTCTCTGGAGTGGGAAAGAGCCGAAAAGCATCAGCGGGGACATTGCTTAGTAAACTGGTCAACGACCTGTCTACCAAAATCCAAAGGTGGGCTAGGGATCAAGGACCTAGAGTGCTTTGCTAGAGCATTAAGACTTCGATGGCTCTGGTTTAGATGGAAAAACAATGAAAGGGCCTGGACAATATTGGACCTGCCTTGTGACGAAACAGATATAGCTCTTTTCAATGCTTCAACAATAGTCACGGTAGGAAACGGTAAACTTGCAGATTTCTGGAGATCAAGTTGGGTACAAGGGCAAGCTCCAAAAAACATGGCGCCGAACCTGTTCCAAGTAGCAAGAAGAAAGAACATCTCGGTTCACCAGGCCTTGAAGAACAACTACTGGATCCGTTTTTGTACACCAGTAAATTCACAGGTCGAAACATGCGAATTTGTAACTCTTCATGAAGCAATACGCCAAATCAGCAAGGATGAGGAAAGGGAGGATTAGATAAGATGGCGCTAGACTTCAGATGGTCAATACTCGACTAGGAGTGCATACCGGGTACAATTCGACATAGTGTACTGCAAGATAAACACCTGCCCGATCTGGAAAGCGAAAGCCGAACCAAAATGCCGCTTCTTCACATGGACGCTGATTCACAACAAAATATTAACGGCAGATAATATGCTCAAAAGAGGGTGGACATGTAACGCAAGATGCAGCCTCTGCAATATAGAACCGGAAACAACAAAGCATCTTTGTAAAGACTGCACTTTCGCTAGACAAGTCTGGGGAATTCTGCTCCGCTGGGGAAATCTTGATCGATGGCTAAACCTAAGTCAGAACGGCTCAGTATACAAATGGTGGAGGAGATTACGAACTAAATATGACAGACAGAATCGATGGCAATTAGACGGTCTACTCATTTACTACTGGTGGAACCTTTGGCTGGAACGGAACCAACAAATTTTTCAAGGGAAGGCGAAATCGGCGAAACAAGTGGCCACATCGATAAAGAACGCGGTGCTCAATCATGGTTTTGCTTGGTCAACAAGCTCAACAGTTTAGATTACTGCGACCATCCATCTTTTGCTTTTTTCATGATGTGTTGTTCTGTCTTTGTCTTTGTGGGGTGGTTTTTATATTCATCGTTTTCCAGGTCACGTGAGTGTGTTGTAATCTCCGGTTTAGTGGGGTGAGTTGAGTTGGAATGTAAGGTTTTTCCTCGGGCGGGGTTTTTTTCCACAAAAAACAGCCCATCTCACTTTTCTCCTTCTTAATATATCCAGCGGCATCTCTCGTGCTGCTCTTTCAAAAAAAATCCTCCTCTAAGGTGCAGGTTCAGGCTTACCAGTTTGAACGTATTTTTTTTATTGCTTAAGAGAACTTAATGTTGTAAAACGTAGTTGATCACTCGCAAGAATCAACGACACACGAACGAGAACAATCAAAACAAGAACAAGAGCACACAGGATATAGGGTGGAAATCTCTCTCGCTTTATTGATTCATCTCACTATATAGCCGTATGAGAGAGGAGTTCGGATTCGACAACACCATAAAGAGATAGAGTCTTAAACGGATACGTTTTAGAGTCCTTATCACATAACACTCCCCCTTGGTCGAATACCGCATAATGCATGTCTCGTTAAAAACTCCACTCAAAAACCCAGTGGGAAAAAAAGGAGATAGAGAAAAGAGTACATCGCTTTTCGCTTTATGTTGCACTAGTTGCCTCATTAAAACCTTCATGTGAGAAAACTTGTGAAAACTCACAAAGGAGAAAAGAGTACAACTTATAACCTTCAGGATTTTGTTAGGATCTTCAGGATCGCAATAAGGGTTATGGTTCAAGAGTTTTCTCCCCCTGAACTCTGCATCTCTCTAAATCTTCTTATTCCAATGCCTTTAACATATCTTTGAAATGTGGATTTAGGCAAGGACTTAGTGAATAAATCTGCAAGATTTTCACATAACTTAGTTTGTAAGATTTTTATCTCACCGCTCTTCTGGAGTTCGTGAGGATAGAATAACTTAGGAGCAATATGCTTTGTGATGTTGCTCTTTACATAACCCAATTGCATTTGTGCAACACAATCAGAATTATCTTCATAGATAATTGTGGGGGTATCGACGATATTAAGGCCACATGACTTCTGGATATGGCTAATCACATGTCGCAGCCAAAACACATTCACGTGAAGCTTCATATAGGGCTATAATCTCTGAGTGGTTGGTAGAAGTTGCTACCAGAATCTGTTTATAAGACGCCAGAAAACGGCTGTACCACCGCAGAGAAACACACAACCAGTCTGAGATTTGACACTGTGGGGATCAGATAGATAGCCAACATCCGTATATCCCACCATGGTCAAGTCTTGGTTCTTCTGGAAAAATAAACCAAGATCTTGAGTACCTTGGAGATATCTGAATACAGTCTTTATACCAGCCCAACGTCTTCTGGTTGGAGCTGAACTATGTCTTGCTAGCAAACTCACTGCGAATGCAATATCAGACCTTGTGCAATTTGCAAGGTACATGAGTGCTCCAATGGCACTTAAATATGAGACTTCAGGTCCTAAGACTTCCTCATTTTCCATCCTCGGTCTGAATGGGTCTTTATCCACTTCGAGGGATCTTACGACCATGGGGGTTTTTAAGGGATGTGATTTATCCATATTAAACCTGTCCAATACCTTCCGGGTATAGGGAGACTGGTGAACAAGAATTCTTTCTGGGAAATGCTCTAGCTGTAGGCCTAAGCAAAATTTGGTTTTACCCAAATCTTTCATCTCAAACTCTGTCGTGAGGTAAGCACTTGCTTCCTTTATCTCCTTTGTGGTTCCGATGATATTCAAATCATCGACATACATTGAGATGATACAAAATCCATTCTGGGATTTTTTTTATGAACACATATGGACAATCATCATTATTGGAGTATCCCTTCTTCAGGAGGAACTCGCTAAGCCGGTTATACCACATTCTTCCCGACTGTTTTAATCCGTATAGCGATCTCTGCAGTTTGACGCTATACATGTTGCGATTATTAGGATCCGGGACTTTGACTCCTTCAGGGAATCTCATATAAATGTCTGAATCCAGTGACCCATATAGATATGCGGTCACCTCATCCATCAACTGCATTTCTAAATTTAAGCCAACTGCCATTGATATTAAATATCGGAACGTTATTCCACTCAACACAGGAGAATATGTTTCATTGTAATCGATGTCGGGTCTCTGCGTGAACCCTTGTGCTACAAGCCTCGCTTTTTATATCTCACCACCTGAGTATTTTCATTTCTCTTCTTGATGAACCCATTTGATCCTGCAGGGAATCACTTTAGGAAATATTCAGTCAACAGGACCAGAAACTTTCCTCTTATTAAGCGAGCGCTGCCTCAATTGCTTCCTTTGTTTGACCCTACCTGAGCGCTTCTGGCGCTCTGCCATGGACTTTGGATCTGGATCCAGTTTTTAGCAATTTTAGAGGCAAATATATGTCAACAATTGTAGTCTTTCTTTTATTTATTTCTCCTGTATCACTTTGGGGATATATCTATATTAATTTCTTCCAGCTCCTCGTGATTTCCCATAACGAAGGAGTCTAGGTGTTCCAACTTCCCAGCGTGGGATTGTGCACGCAAATATACGCTGGGGTTTTCATCTTCAGGATAAATCACTTCAGGGATGTTACCATCTTTGGGATGGCTCACTTCAGGGATTTTCTCAACATTAGGTTGAGCTTCTTCTCTCGTCCTGTAGTGTTCTTATTTGTTCGGTTCTCTACTTCTGCAGACGTCTCCGCGGAATTGAGTCCCATGCACCTGGAGGCCTCCCCCTCTTCTTATCATGAGGGTCAAGAGTAGGTTCAATATCCTTCTATGGTATTTCTACTCTTTCAGGTGTATATACTGCAGGTATATGAGATCTTTCACTCCCTTATGACCAGTGAAGGCATTTGGCAGATTATTAGCTTATTTATTCCAGATTCATTATCCTTCGAACTTCAAGTTCGATCTCTCTAGTGCATGGATCTAAGGACTCAGCATTCTCTAATGTGGTACTTATCTCCCCCTAATGCCAAAAAATATCCTTAGTATGATCAGCGTACCGAGCCGCGTGCAGATCCCCTGCCATAGGCTCTAGGTATTTTAATACATGACGGAGATTTATAACCCACATAGATCCTCAACTTCTAGTGAGGTCCTATGGTTGTACGCTGTGGTGGAGAGATTGGCATGTATACAGTACAACCAGATTTTCGCATATGGGAAATACTTAATTCTTTTCCACGCACTATCTGCAATGGAGAAATTTCGTAATATGCAGTTGGTCTGAGTTGAATTATTACCGCAGTATGCAGCACTGCGTGGCCCCAACAACTGGTGGGAAGCCAATTATTCTGCAAGAACGGCCAAGCAATGTGATAAGTTTTGTTCTTTTTAATATAATGACTTTGCAAGGCCATTTTAAGTGTGGACATTAGGTACAAGATGCTCTACATTAATTTCGGAAGCCTTATAACAATCATTAAATGCTTTAAGATAACTCGCCAGCATTATCCATTCAAATAAACTTGATTCTTTCTTATGGAAAGCAGGCTCTTCACTTAATAATTTGGGTAATTAATTTTGGTAGAAGCATGATTCCTAGTAGATAAGAGACCTACATAGGACCATCTAGTAGAAGCATCTATCAGTGTCATAAGATTTCTTAAAAGGGGCCCAACAGGAGTTGAATAAGTCCACATATATCACTTTGAATTTTCTCCAGAAAATTCAGTGATTCTTCCCTAACTTTTTAGGTAAGAAGATCTAAGTATGAGCTTTCCTTTACCACAGCAAGGGCATAAAAAAAATCAGGTTTAGGAAAGTCTTTATGCTATGGCCAGCAGAATTATAATCATTTTTCTTATAATATTCAACTCAAGATAACCCAGTCGATCAGCTAGATCTTAAATATTTTTGGGGTTTTAACTATGGTTTTCATCGCAACATAAACTTCTAGTTTTCATCATAAATAATATAAAACAAGCATAGCATGATAAATTTTCTAGAAAAAACACACTTTATTTGACTGATAATCGCCCAACAGGAGCGTAGACCATTGTTCATTCAGGAACACAAAGACTAAGCTGATAAATGAGACTCTTAAGGAGACTCTAAAAGATAATACGACATCGACTCTAAAGGAAAACTAGGAGACTACTCCATGTCTCCATATAAATCATTTATATCGTCTTCCTGGGACTTGTCTTTATTCTTCTGGAATTCTTTTAGCTCATCCCCAATGAAATCCTCCTCCTCCATGGGAGTATCACCATAACCAAGGAGGCCCTTCTTGAATTCTTCTGTGGGGTCGGAGGCTTGATCATCGTCCAACTCTATTTTATTGTCAACAACAGGTTGAGAGGTGAAGTGCGCCTCCGCCTTGTTCTCTTGATTCTTCTGGAATCTCCCAGTGAATTTCATATATAACTCCACCAAATGCTTTGGGGTGCGACATGTACGTGACCAATGACCAGTACATCCACACCTATAGCATGGTTGTTTAGGATCGACAGCATTATTTGTTGGTCCTTTCTTCTGGAACCGACCTGATTCATTTCCTTTTGTTTCCCACTGGGATTTACCTCTTCCTTTATGATTTTTGTCATTCTTCTATTTATCCCCTTTCTGCTTTTGGCCCATTCTGCGGCCTTGGCTACTGCTAGCCTGCTGAGCGCTTGCATGTGCTTCAGGTAATGCATGACTCCCACTAGGTAGGGCTTGATGATTCTTCATTAGAAGTTCATCATGCTTTTCTGCTTCTAGCAGAACGCATATCAGCTCAGAGTACTTATAGTACTTTGCATGACGATACTGTTGCTGCAGTATACTCATGTTGGGGTGGAATGTGCACAAAGTCTTGTCAATCTTTTCAGCTTCTGTGATCTTCTAGTCACAGAACGCTAGTTTGGCAACAATCTTGTGCATGGCAGAGTTGTACGTTGCCACTGACTTAAAATCTTGGAAGCGTAGGAGGGTCCATTTACGTTGAGCTTCTGGCAATAGAACAGATCTTTGCTGGTTATATCGTTCCTTCAGGGAATTCCATAGGGCCAGCGGGTCCTCCTCCATCAAACATTCGGCTTTCAGGTCCGCATGGAGATGGTGCCTCAGGAAGTGCAAAGCTGCGCATTTAGTAGTTTCAGGGAGAGAAGGAGCACCAGCTTCAGGCTGGGAAATTGTGACTTCAAGGGATCGGGCTATCAAGTTGATCTTGGCATCAATTGCCCAAGTGAGGTAGTTGCTGCCATTCAGGGCGAGCTCAGCAAATTCTTTCTTTGCGATGTCAGACATATCCTATATGCAAACAAAACAGGGATCTTACTTCAGGTAAAATATTATTTTGTATGCTTTGTTATTGAATCAGTAAAGTATGGTCTATATCTATTCAGTAGATAATTATCACAGATTTTCCAGAATTTTCCTAGCATTTTATAATAAATTTCCTCTGCTAATTATTAAGCAATTTTCATAATTACTAATTAACAGAAAGATAAATTTCAATGTGAAATAAACCTGACATAATGCTAATTACATCTTATGTAGCCCTTGTTGGTTGGGTATGAAATCATGTAATGAATGCCTCAGTCAACATGACTCTTGGCAGTCAACTTGCTGAGGGCTCACATGAGGAGGAGCACTTCCCGATTCCGGACGCCAATTAAGAAACCTAGCCTCATGTGTGTTTACCTTAGACACCAATTGTCATGTATCCGTTCCTTCAAAACTGAAATCAACAACCCAACCACTTATGCCCTCAATCCCAAAACCTTTTTGATAGCTCGATTATTTCCATAATTTTCTAGCATTTATGTTAATTACTAAGCAATTTTCAGAATTACTTAAATAACAGAACATAAATTTCATCACATATAAATCATGGTATAAAGCAAGAAAAATAATCCATTGAATGAACTTCCAAAGATGATCTAAATACTAATTTATCAAACTTTTACGGAGGTCCATAAGCTTGAAAATCTAAATTCTAGGATTTATCACCAATTTTTGGAATATATATATGATTTAACGGATGGGCCGAACGGCCCATCGGCCCGCTTAGACACTGGCCCAATTATCCACTCGGTTATATGACAGCCCGCTTGGCTATCGATGCCTTATGGCCTGCACAACCATCTAGCTAGATCAGCATGCAGGCTTTGGTTTTTAGCGGCATTAGCGGCCAGATGCATGCATGGGCACGAGGAGACCAGTAGACGAGGAGCAGCCGATGGCGGGGCCGGCCACGGCCAGTGAAATCGGATTGACCAGTATCGCTGTGGGTGTGGGGCGGCTTCGGGCCGAGGAATAGCATGGCGACGCCTGACCGATGGGGCTACGGTGTCGCGCACTCGGCGTAGCCTGTTGCAGCCGGTGTTGCCGTGCTGGCCAAGGTTACTGTACCACCCCGCAGCCCAAACGCGCCACGGATGCTACCAAAAACTCTAAATAGCTAATGACACCGCTTCGAAAAGACTGAAAACAACCTCTAAAACTCTTAAACCGGATTAAAACTAAGCCACCGAAATTTTCAAAATTTTGGCATGACCTCTCTAGAAGGTAGGACATCCACTCAGCAGACAGAAAACATTTGCGGTTTTATGATATTATTCTAGCAGTCCTTAGTTAACCAATCACACATCCAAAAGGAATTAAGAAATTCCACCACATAAATTATTACAGACGTGAACTCATTAAACATAACATGAACGACCCCTTACAATAAATTACTCGAGCTATTTATATCGAAACTAAATGTCAACATAATGGAGAGGTGATGATGCAAACGTGATTGTGCTACTACCCTCCCGCCATGCATGCCGTTTCAAGGTACTGCAACAACACAACCAACAAGCGTGAGTCGAAGACTCAAACAAATTACACGAGTATCAATTCCAATCTATCATAAGTAAAACAAGAGCTTGACCTAAAAGCAAGTAATACAAATGAAGCAACATCCGGACAATACGCATTTATACCCATTTAAAGCAATAACTTAACTATATCAAAATTACCGCAATCAAGTCATTAACTTGATAATAAACCCGCTCAACGCCAAAGAAGCATTACTTACTCTAAGTCACAACGTCTCCGACTCAACTACCCCTTGCTACAACTCAAACTATTCTCATCAATTGCATTTGAGTTCAAAACTCGACTTCACTCCACAATATTCATACAACATAATTAGCAAGGCGAAGAAATGCGCTAATTCATCAAATTCAATTCAATCTCCCCTTTTTGGGTTGAGTCCACGACTCACCCTTCAATTACCAAAATCACCATCCATATGACACACCATTTACCACAACACTCATTATCAAAGATGCAATGCACATGAATTCTCATTTCGATGCACGTCGCAGATCGCTGAGAGTGCCCACCCGTCGGTGTGGACCCTCACGTCCCTTCCATCCCGTGGAAGGTGCCTACTCTTACTGTCTCGCTCCCATTCACCTCGATGAATGGGACTACGAGGTAGGACTTTCGTGTTCACTACGTGTGAACACAGAGGCCCTGATCGGCATGGGTCGCCTCTTCCATTATGAATGCACAAATGCAATTTTCATGAATGAAATGCAACTTTTCATTCAATGCCAACACTAACATACCATAATCACATACATACACATAGCCAATTCTCACATTCATAAGTTGCCGGTGACACTAGTCTCATCAGATTCAACAACAAGACATGACAACACATTACATTTTACGTCATACAATTAACACAATTAATTTCAAGCGCAATCATAATCATCTAATCGATTCGCACACATACTCAATTCCATTCCCAGGCGGGAGCACGCATTAAGTACAACTCTTATAAATTAACGCGGTATCCATGTACCCCATCCTAGTTAATCAACGCAAGATTAACAAAGGTGCGATAACTCACCAAGATGAAGGCTTACTAGTGACCACTCGAATCCAATAGCTAATCATGTCCTCGAAGGGCGATCACCAATATAACTCATACTTGCCATAATCAATAGAAAATTAGCCATGAATAGATAAATAATAACAAACAATTCAATTAGGCACCCTACTCGATGTACTTGCCTTTAACCTTGAAGAACGAAGTGAGGTGCAAACGTCCTCGACCCAGGCATGGCTCCTCCTAAAGGAAGATTATACAATTCACTCAAAACATACACGACATCACAAATCGCCAATGATATGAATTAATACGACCCGCAAAAACCCTTTTCTCTTTTTTTTTAGATAACTCAAAAAGTTTACGGCCGGCTAGGCAAAAGGCCAAAACTCCTAAACCATGCCACTCATCAGTATTCCACGTTCTAGGACTCTACGGAGAGTTTAGAAATAACCTACCAAATACTCCATAGGAGCCCACATAGTTCGGCAATAAAGCAACACAGCAAATTAATGCTCAATCCCTCTAGAACTCATCACAGGCCGAAAAGCAAACATTTAACCCTTGTGCATAACATCAATTCAACAATCCACATTTTTACCCCATTCCTTACTCTGTACAAAACAATTTCTTATGCAATGCAAGACCGCTACAACTGAACCATCTCCCATCCATCCAAGGAGACAGTAGTATCACCAAACACAAGAACGAATCAACCTCAGCACATACTAGCATACGTCCCAACCTAACATCTAGGTCAGGCCTATACTAGAGTAAGATCTACACATCTTAGCTAGTAAGGGTCATCACACAATTAGACATGCTAATCATAACTTGCATAATCCTTTACTTAAAAACAAATACATACTCATTTCCATAAGCCACATCACACTTGTGCGTAGCAACAATGTAATTGAGTTAATCAAATTAGCCTACAACTTAAACATGAGCAAATAACTCCATAAAGGTCTATACTAGTTATCGGTAAATCACGACTAAGCACCGAGCCAAAAAAAAGACATGGGTACACCCAAGAATCCAACAAACACACAAATCAGTTATATGCTACCCACACTAAACCTTTGTGCCTCCATTACAACTTCCATACATGTCAATATACATGAAAATCTCTGCCGCCCACCCCAAATACATCGGGAACCGTGAATACATAGCATAGTTTAGTTTATCCCAAAGACGAAGCCCCAAACCGACATTTGCAAATTACAGACTAAATTCAATTCACATCTTCTCGTGACTCAACCCATATTTGATACACAAATTACCATTCATTAACTATAATCTCACCATTTAGTACCTCATGGAGGAGGTGAATGCTAGCCATGGCCGAGCCGATGTTGAGGGCGAGCTACCGAGAGGAAGCGGAAGCGACGGGATCTGATGCTCCCGGTCGGCGAGCAATAACGGGACGCAGCACGGAGTCGGCAACGGCCAAGGCCAGAGGCAAGCGGTCAGCGGTCAGCCAGCTGCGACGAAGCGAGGTTGGAAGGACGCCTGGCGGCATCCGTGGCGGTGAAGCCATTGGATGCGAGAAGAGCCGCATGGGACTCGGTTGAGCGAGAGGATGGCGCGAGGAATTCTCGAAGACTCATGAAGGGACAGGGAGGAGTGTTCGGCGAGGATTTGGGAGCTACTGAAATTGCGGTGGAGGGTGGGGAAGATTAGAGTTAGGGTTGGGTGGGAGCATATGGGCGGTTGGGGAAAAACAAGCCCCAACAGGAAAACAAACAACTATTTTTTTTCAAAGCTTAAGGCTCAAGGACCACCAAAATCCAGTCTAGAAAAAACCGAGATGTTACTGATTCTGGAGATGGGCACGGCGCACTTCGGCGGCGGGAGATGTGGCCGATCGCTCGGCTTAACGCCGATTATGCCATCGGCGACAAGAATTGCAACAAGCGGCGATTTGGAGTCGCCAGTGCGAGGCATGGCATTCACCGGTGAGTCGACATCTTTGCCGACGGCTAGTCAAGCGATCGACACGGATGGCGAACGCCTCTGCCGCTACCTCCGGGCTTTTCTCTCTTAGATGAACAATATTCAATATCGCAATATTGCTATGAACAAATAATACGTAAATAACGATCTGCAGGATCGAAGGTTAGCGTAGAACGCAATTCAATAGATCATGCCAATTTGATACCTTGATTCGATCTGTAGGGAAAAATCCGTAGACTATCGCGTATGATAGTGTCGCGTAGGACTTTTTTGGCAATCCGAGTGGGTGTCGGCGTGATGGTGAGTTGATTGCAGATCGGATTGGGCGATCAATCGCCAGTAGTAGATCGTTCATTGTAGTCGACAATCCTCCTTCTTGTGGTAGAGACTCGTGCTGATAACGTGTTGTAAAACATAGTTGATCACTCGCGAGAATCGACGACACCGAACGAGAACAATCGAAACAAGAACAAGAGCACACAAGATATAGGGTGGAAATCTCTCTCGCTTTATTGATTCATCTCTTTTACAAATGGGGAGCACCCGATATATATAGCAGTATGAGAGAGGAGTTCGGATTCGACCACACCATAAAGAGATAGAGTCTTAAACGGATACGTTTTAGAGTCCTTATCTCATAACACTTAAATTATAAATATGAGATACATATGATATTTATAGACTCTTAGACCTATACAAATGACTGAAACACCCCTCATAAAGATAACTAATCTATAAGAGACGGCTATTATTGTCCTTTCTAGGCACAACATTAGTTGTTGGATTTGTATATCACATAATCAGTTGCCGGTTGCATCGTACTTGTGGTTGCATGATAAGTAGATCCCATGCTTTGAGGAATTTTTTTATTTAATATTTGTTTTAAATCTTTTTTTGAAACTAATCGACAAAAAAAATAGCAAAAATAGGCGCATGTCGCCCCATACTAGGGCGAGAGGAGACTAGGCTAACAGCTATTCGACGGTCGACAGGAGGAGACCGAGCGCTGCGAGAAGAGAAGAAGAGAGGAGAGAAAAGAGAGGAGAGGAGAGGAAAAAAGAGGAAAAAAAAGAGGGAAAAAAGTAGATTTGTTGTTTTTGCGAAGGTAAGTCCGAAAATTTTATATGCAATATTTAGAAATTTAATGTAGTATTTAATATTTAGGATTGTGTAGTATTTAGAAATTTTAGAATTGTGTAGTATTTAGTATTTAGAAATGTAGAAATTTAATGTGGTAGTTTCTATTAGGCAATATTTAGAAATTTAATGTAGTATTTAGAAATATTAGGATTGTGTAGTATTTAGTATTTAGAACTGTTGAGATTCAATGTAGTAGAAATATTAGCCAATATTTAGAAATTAAATGTAGTAGAATTGTGCAAGAAAATTTTGTTATGCAAATAATGTATTAAGCAATATTTAGAAATGTAATGCGGTAGAAATTTAATATTATGATGAAACATGGTAGACTAGTCATATGTTGCGCAAGTAATGTTTCAAAAATTGCGACGTAGAAATTAAAGGAAGTATGATATATTTTAGAGCCGGATTTCTTAGTATGATCACCATACGTTAGAAATTAGTAGAGTAAAAAAAATTGGAAATGTCAGGCACCGTTAGAAATTAGTAGAGAAAAAAAAATTTGGACCGTATCCGGTGGGCCCTGCGAGGCTATGAAAACCCCTAAGTGGCCACGATTTTCGCGGTTTCGTGACCGCGAGTGCCTTTTCCGATTTTCACAACTTCGTGCCGGGGCAACACCCGGCCAGGTCGCCCATAGATAAGTGGTAGTCCGCATTGCGTAGATCGCTCGTGATTTTTTTCGTAATTTTTGGACCGTATCCGGTAGGCCCCGTGAGGCTACGAAAACCCCTAAGTGGCCACAATTTTCATGGTTTTGTGGCGTCCACCCTCGTCCAGCGTGACCTTAGTGGCGCGGGCCAGACGGTAGCCCAGTCGGAAGGCAACCTAGAAGCGGACCTCGGCCCATGGGCGCGTGCAACCAGAAGCTCCACGGCCCACCCGAAAATGGGCGGCCCACGCAGCGGGAAACCTCTCCGTCCGATCGATGGACCAGACGAGATCGTCTGCAATGCGGAACAAAAGCGGCGGCTTGAAAAACCCTAGCTCATTCGGCTTCTCTACCCAAAGAATACAGTAGCGGTGGTGAGCAAGTGGAGAGGCGCGATGGCGGCGAAGCGGCGCCAAGAACGCATGAAGTGGGCCGATCGATTGCAGCAACTCGATGAGCGGGGAAAAAGCCGATGGCGGTAGTGAAGGCAACGACGCCGAAGCGTGGAGCTTCGAGATAGGGCGCGCATGGCGCTACGACACGATAACTTGACACGTCGTAGTAAGCGTGACCACATGCGAACAAAAGCGCATGGATCGGCAAATTAAAAGAGCACCGTAACAGATAAGTACCAAAAAACCTCTCTTTTAGATCTAGGGTTTGCTTGATTGGATCTAGGTTTGGGATTTTGGGGATTAGGGAATTTGGATTTGGATGGTTTTAATCCCCTCCTTCTAAGTGCTACCGGATCCAAATCCGAGCCGAAAAGAACATTAATCCAACAAACAAAAAACTTAATCTGGGCTAAAAGGAATCAAACTTAGGCTAGGAGGCTCTGGTACCAAATGATAGAACTAATAAACAACATTAGCTAGCCTAAGTCATGATCACCAAAAACGTAATGCGGAAATAAATCATTAGATGAATGCACTGACCCAGTGAAGAAGTAGCCATTAGAGTTCTTGTCGGTGAAGTTTTTGCGTTGGCGGTGGGGGCTGCACCAACGCGGAATGAAGAAAAGAAGGGGGCACCGAGACATACTCGGTGATGGTTCTGGCCTTCGGTAGCCTCGCGCCAAAACCTAGATCGGATTGGTCTTTTAGGAAGAAAATGAACTCTTAGAGCATATCACTTCTTGAGTTACGGCTTTTCCCTCTTAATACAGCGCGGGCTATCGGGACAAAAACCAACAACTTTAGAAAGCTCCCGATCAGAGCACGTTAGAGGTGGGCCTAGCCCCTAATTTCGGATCTTCTTCCTTAATTTTCGGTTCTTTATGTTTTGACTGAAGATCACAACTAACACAAATAAATGACGCCAGCATTAGGGGGAGATTGTTATATATTGCAGGCATCGTTCTTTGCTACTGGCTCATATTTTTTTATTGTTCTTTCTTAGTTATCAAGAAGTTTGGTTGTTTAGTAAGTTTTTTTTGAGTTAAGCCTAACTTTGGGCACGCTCTGTAGGTAGCCTTTACGCCCGAGTCACGCGGCATGTTGGCGCGATTAGTGAGAAGCATGGCGCGACGCGAGCGTGCGTCATGGCGTGATGGTCATGTATCTGCAGATTAGCTATCTATTTAAGTCGTAATAACAGTGTAGGATCGGATGGCGTCAATCAGAGGGGGGGTGAATGATTGCACGAAAGCTAAACTCTTATTCTTAAACTTTTTGAAACACCCCAATTCAAACTCAAATTGCTTGAAGACCGGTTCACGGGTTGGGAGACCAGGTTTAGAAGTGCAGGCGACCCGATGAAACATGGGCAACCAAGAGCACACTTGGGCGATCGGTTCAAGCACACAGGCGACCGAGGGACACTTAAGCGGCGGTTTGGGCACCTAGGCGACCAGTAGGACACTTGGGCGAGCAGGTAGAGCACCTGGGCGACCAGTAGGATACTTGGGCGAGCAGTAGGACACTTGGGCGAGCAGGTTGGGCGACCACGTGAACAGTTGGGCGACCACGCGCACAGTCTGGGCGAGCAGACCGATATATGTTCACTAAAATAGAAATTTCTGAAGATCCAGCCGTTGGATTGACGTGAAATTTTAACTGTAGAAACTAGACTTAATTCTGCAGCTAACACAAAAAGAATCAGGTCGATCGGATCTATGGATGTAAAGTTATGTCCTTCGAAAGATGACCAAATCTGGGCGACCACGCGAGCAGTCGGGCGAGCAGGACATCAATCTGGGTGACCACAAATTATAGAAGATCTAACCGTTGGATTGATGTGAAATTTTAACTGTATAAACTAGACTCAATTCTGAAGTAAACAAAAAAAGAATCAACTCGATCGGAGCTACGAATCAAAAGATATGACCTTCGCAAGATGACTGAATCAATTAGCGATCTACTGTTTGGCGACCAGGTTAGCAATTTGGGCGACCACGAATTGCCAAAGATCTAACCGTTGGATTGATATGAAATTTTAACTGTAGAAACTAGATTCAATTACGAATCAAACCCAATAAGAATCAATCCGATCGGATCTACGAATCAAAAGATATTACCTTCGCAAGATGATACTTTTGCAAAGAACCGAACTCCGTGATGAACTTCGTGACTGCTGCTGCGATGAACAAAACTTCAAGTGATCGATCAACTATGTCGAAGCCAAAAGCAAATCACAACCGCAAGAAGAAGCTCTCTGGAAGATTGATTTTATTTCATTGTCTAAAGTACTCCAACACAAGAGTACAAATCTTCAAAACTGAGGCGCTCAACCTGCGATAAGCAGGGGACACCTCCCTATTTATCTGAGCAAACTCACGAGATAGAATACAACTCCACTTCCAACATGGAAAGAGTTCAGATCTATCTCAACAACCCAACGTGGCCAAAAACAACTCTTGCACGTATGTACAACCCACCTCGTAATTACGTGACTAACCGACCTCCATGTGCATGTTCTCTAGCTTCGAGCGTCCCGCATGACATCCTTGACCACCAAGACCTCGATTCCTCCCTGAACCTAGTCCCGAACCTCAGTTCCTCCATGAACCTAGTTCCGGTCCCGTCATCGACCACGTTCGCCCTCGAGCAACACCTGCACATGAATAAACACAGAAACTGCGAGCACAAGTCCACGACTTGACTCAAGGTAAATCCATGCAACCACTCACACGAGTGCATTGCATCAAGCAGAATCCATCATGCTATCACCAGCATAATAATTATCTCAACATGGCACATGCACAAGCACCACACATGCTATAATCAAAGTCACTATACAATGCCAATTTCACAATTCAACCAATTTTTCATCACAAGATCTCACAATCTTCCCTTGATGAAAACATTGGCAACACCTTTGGACTGAACATTGGCATTAACCTCACAAGAAAAGATTTTAAGAAATTTCATTTTAAAACACAAAGCAAAGTGAAAAATCTTCACCTAAAAGGAAACCAAATTGTGTGTGAACTCCAAAATTTCCCTCTTTTGACAATAAAACATTTCACTTCTCCCCACAATGTAAGCTTTCTTCTCCCCTTGACAATGATTTGATGAGGAAAAGCAAATGAGTGCCAAGACAAGAACCAATGAGCTTCCTTGATCATATAACCTTATAGATCACATAATAAGCATAATACATGAACTTAATATTATTTAACAAGTTAGGGAGTGACATGCATCTCAACCTCAATTTAATCAACTATAGCCAAGTACTAAGTAAAATCTTGACGAGAAAACACTCGGCCAAAAAATGAAGCAACTAACAACTCAGGGCAAGCAAGTAGTTTCAACTCCAGTCTAGTAGACCAAAATAATCTTGATAACAGTAAACTGCATGTGGCATGCTTGAAGCATACTTCTTTTATTTTCAATGAATGGCATGCTTGTAGCATACATCTTATCTTTTAGGGAATGGCATGCTTGAAGCATACATATTGAAGCTTTTGCATATTTTGATAATTTTGACAAGCTTCTTGCAGATTTGAGCCCTTTTTTTTATTCCCTTTTCTTTTATTGTAAACATGCAAAGTGATTAAATGGTCTATGAAAGAGTAAAGCTGAAAATACACATGCTTTATAGCCCAAATTTGTTAAGACGATTCATTATCAAGCCTATAGAAGCAAGATATCACAAGTTATTAGCTATAGACAGTCAAACCAAGGAATTCATAATGTCACTTTTAGTTTAAGTAAAGCAATTTAGATTATCATATATAATCTCAATTACATAATATATAAAGAAATATGATAAAGTAAGCTCATTAAGTATGAGACTTGACATAAAACTCCCCTCAAAACAAGCTCATGGAATGCACAACGCCCACTCTCCTCTCAAAAAGGCAAATCGAGAAGCATCAAGTGGTTTTGCGAAAATATCGACAATTTGCAAATCGAAATCAACAAAATGCAACACAACATCTCCTTTTCCACATGATCTCGAAGGAAATGATATCGAATGTCAATATGCTTGGTTCGAGAATGTTGCCTTTGGATTTTTAGCAATATTAATAGCACTAGTGTTATCACGAAAAAGGGAACACTATCTAAGTTTAAACCAAAATCCTTTAAAGTTGATATCATCCAAAGCACTTGAGCACAACATGCGGCGTGACAACATATTCAGATTCAGCAGTTGAGAGAGCAATGAAACTTGTTTTCTAGATGACCAAGCTACTAAAGATGTACCAATAAAATGACATGTTCGAGGTACTTTTCTGTTAATTCTACAACCCGCAAAATCAGCATCGAGAAGGCTCTAAGTGATAAACATGATGATGAGGAGTACCATAAGCCAAACTCTAAAGTGGATTGTAAATAACGAAGAATTCGTTTTACCGCTTGTCGATGAGAAGCACGTGGAGAAGCTTGAAAACGAGCACACAAACACACCGCAAAGTGTATATCCGGCCTTGAAGCGTTGAGATAAAGCGATCAATCATGCTTCGATACTCCTTTTGATTAACGGTTCTCCTTCTTCATCCGGATCCAAAGTAGTTGTTGTGCCAATAGGTGTGGAAATTGGTTTGCATGTTTCCATCTCAAAACGTCGAAGGAGATCTTTTGTGTGCCGTTTGGTGAATAAAAATACCTTGCCTTGTTTGCTTGACTTGTAAACCCGTAAAGTATGTGAGCTCACCCATCATACTCATCTCAAATTCCTGCTCATAGTGTCGAAAACTTGGCAACAAGAGCATGAGAAGTACCACCAAAATGATATCATCCACATAAATCTGAACAAGTAACAGATCATTTCCATGCTTGAGAGAGAACAAGGTTTTATCAACTTTACTCATTTCAAAATTATTTTCCAAAGAAATATGATTTAAGCCTATCATACCAAGCCCGAGGAGCTTGTTTTAAACCATATAAAGCTTTGGGCAACTTAAAAACATAGTGCAGGTATTTGGATTTTCAAATCCGTGGTTGTTTGACATAAACTTCTTCGAAATAAAACCATTTAGAAAAGCACTTTTGGCGTCCATTTGATACAATCTAAAACCTTTAGATGCAGCAAAGGCCAATAAAATTCTAATGGCTTCAAGTCTAGCAACAGGTGCAAAAGTTTCATCAAAATCAAGTCCTTCAATTTGAGTAAAACCTTGAGCAACCAATCTAGCTTTGTTTCTAACAACAACCCCATCTTGACTTTGTTTATTCTTAAAAACCCATTTAGTTCCAATGATATTCTGACCTAAAGGAGGTGGAACTAAAACCCAAACCTTATTGCGCTCAAAATTCTCAAGTTCCTCATGCATGGCATTAATCCAAGACTCATCAGATAATGCGTGACTTACATCTTGGGGTTCAAAGGATGCAACAAAAGCAGTATGAGCATATGAGTCATTAGTATTGTACCTGTTTCGAAGCACACGCACATTTAACTCACCAATCATTTGTTCAGGAGGATGTCTTCGTTGAATGTGCAATGGTGCTGAAATTTCTGAAGTTGCCTGAGGTCCAGTATCATGTGTGTTTCTGGAAGGATTTCAAGATGCATCTTGATTTTCTCCTGTGGTTGAATTGGTGAATCGAGTTGCCAACTTGATTACCACTTTCATCTTCATCTTCATCATCACTTTCTTCCAAAAGATACTTTCGAATTGCAAGTAACTTGTGTCCCTGAAAATTCGGTCTAGTACCAAGACTAGCCTCATCAAAAGTGACTTCACAAGTCTCAACAATTTTGTTAGTTTCTAAATTCAGCACACGGTAACCACGAGTGTGAAGAGCATAACCAAGAAACAATCCATCTGAGCATCTTGATTCAAACTTATCAAGGTTTCCATGTTTGAGAATAAAACATTTGCAACCAAAAACACGCATGTGGGAGATGCTAGAGTGCGTCCAAACCGAAGTTCATAAGAAGTTCTATGAAGCTTTGCTCTCAAAAATACTCTATTTGAAATGTAGCAAGCAAGTAGAAAAAGCTTCACCCAAAACTTCCTAGGAGTAGAATATTCATCAAGCATTGTCCTAGCCATCTCAACTAGTGTGCGATTTTTCCTCTCAACAACACCATTTTGTTGAGGAACTCGAAGCGAAGAAAATTGATGCTCAATTCCATGTTCGAAATGAAAAGAAGCAAAAAGTGTGTTCTTGAATTCTCCTCCATTATCACTCCTAATTACTTTAAGTGCTTGAGCAATTCCTTGAGCAACCTTAATGCAAACTCTTGAAACAATTCAAAAGCTTCATCTTTGGTAGTCATGAAGAATACCCAAGAGTACCTAGAGTAATCATCAACAATCACAAGAACATACCACTTACCTCCTGCAGATTTTACTCTTCTTTGGTCCAACCGTGTCCATATGTAGAAGCCGACTGGAGCATTAGTCATAACAATGAGAATAGGAAAATGTGGTGGTGCAGTCATTTTTCCATGTTGACAGGAGAGCAAGTCAAATTACTTGTTTTGTCATATTTTAATTCGAGCAAACCTCTGAGCAAGTTTGATTTACTAATGCGTGAAAGGTGATCAAAACCAATATGACCAAGTCTACGATGCCAAAAGTTAGATCTTTTGAAACATGAGATACAAGACATGTCATTTCAGATGTTGGACATGAAAAATCACCTTTAAACAAGCGACCAATGCGAGTGATGTTGCATACTAGATTTTCGAAACATCTAATATCGACAAAATTTTTACGAAATCTTACCTCAAGATCTTCATCAAGCAAGCGAGAAACCGAGAGCAGATTATATTTGAGCTTGCTTACCAAAGCTACATCCTTGAGAATGAAGTTTTCATTGACTCGCACAATTCCTCTTCCAAGAATTCTTCCCTTTGAATTGTCGCCAAAAGTGATGACCTCATCACGAGACTTTGTGTGAGGAGGAGAACCATTTTGAATCACCGGTCATATGTCTTGAACATCCGAATCTATGAACCATATGTTCTCCTTCCTCTCTTTCACAGTCTACACAAAGAGGATGTCGATGTCTCGATCTTGGGGTTAGATAAAAGACATTTAGGAATCCAACCTTTGAGACACCACGACGAGTAGGCACAACACGAGTATACTTGTATACAAAATCAGTTTGCTTCTCTCGTGTTTCTTGCAACAAAAGGTGTTCGTGATCACCTTAGGCACATAATGAGGAGTAAAGCGTGCTGTCTGAAATTAGACCTAGCCTTAGCTTTTTCTTGCTACATTGTTTGGCTAGCCTAAAGCAAAAATCTACTAAATGTCCATCTCTACCACAATGAGTGCAAGTGTACTTAGAGAATGCTTAACTTTAGAAGTAGAAGCAACATTTGCATTCATCACGAGAAGATAAAATTCCAGCAGATTTAAAAACAATTTTCTTAGGCTCATTTGCAATTTCAAACTTTCCACTTTCAAGAACTTTGACAACAAAGTGGGAACATGTGTTTTATGATGAGCATAAGAATCAAAGCCTAAACCTTTGTTATGAGTCTTGACTTTTGATTGATCCAAAATCATGTTTAGGTTTTTCTTTCCTTTAGTGAAACGTTCTAACGATTTTTCCAAGTAATCAACCTTTCTAGACAAAGTTAAACAATTATTCTGAGGCGTCCACTATTCCTTTACTGTTTTCGACAATTTGAGCAGAAAGAACCTCATGAGTAAGCATAGCATCATCATTTGAGAAACTCTAGCATTTGCATCATGTAACTTCAATTCGATATAGAGCATTTTGAACAAGAAGTTGAATCATGCGGTTCAATGGTTGAGCAGCTAGCACTTTTCATTTGTTTCTCATTTTCCTATCTTGCTTTAACAGAGAAGCATGTTCTTTCCTAAGTGAAACAAGCTCATTGTGAATTAACTCACATGACTTACGAGCATCATCATCGGGAATCAAAAATCTAAGCCTTGCAATTTCTGAATTAGAACTATCAATTTCTAGATCTTTTTCTTTAAGAGCATTCTTAGATTTTTTAAGTTCAAGCTAATTTAACCATAGCATACTCAAGTTCATCATAAGAGGTCCTACCTCATCAAAATCGTAATCACTGTCACCATCCCTTTTAGCCATGAAGCACATGCCGGTGAAGTCATCATCAAGATATCTCCTTCTTGTCCCGTGGCTCATTGTCACTCTCAAAGTCCACATCACTAAGATCACACTCCTCCAAGACAGCTAAGACTTTCTTAGCGACTTTTCAAAATTGGAGCGCCTAGGAGTAGTACGTCTTGAGCTGCGTTGTCTTTGGTTCCCTTTCTTCCTTCTTTTTCATCTTGGGACAATTTGCTTTGATATGCGGGAAGACCACACTCAAAGCAGTTGAAAGACCACAAGTAGTGCCTCCGCCTCCTCATCCTCACATTGTTGAGTGCTTTGACAAATAGCGTGAAGAAATGAGCACAAGATCTTCTTGAGGAGCATCTCAAGCTGTTCATCTGAAAAAAAGCTAATGCAGACAAGGAGAGTAAGATGGTAATCCGTAAGATGTCTTTGGGGTTAGCAACAAGTGCATGTGTAGAGGTTTTATCAGCTCTAGGTGATAAAGAATCCATCTCATAAGTTTTCAACCTAGAATACAGATCATCCATGGTCAAAGTATCCAAATCAATAGTTTGATTAATTGCCGTAACAACCATGCGCCATTCAGGACTAAGAGATCTCAAAATTTTACTAGCATTCTCCTCTACTGGATTGTTAACTCCAACACCACGCAAATTGCACAAAATTTTCTCAAATCGAGAGTAAAGATCATCAATTGATTCACCTGGTCTCATAACAAAATCAGAAAAGTCCTTTTGGTAAATATTTTTGCGCACTTTCTTAATCTTAGTTGAACCTTCATGATAATCACATAATGTCTTCCAAACCCAGAATGTGCGAACGTAAATGAGAAACTTCGATCAAATTCTTTTTGAGAGATTCCTTGAAAAATCAAATTTTTAGCTTTAGCATTTAAATCAACGTCGCTTTATTATCATTAGTGACTATATCGAGAACATCATATGCGATAGAAACTTTCGCCAAACATCATTACCTTGAGCTTCAATATAGGATTGCATCGACTTTTCGATGAAAAAAATTTGAATCATTAAGCATAGGAGGGCGATTAACATACTTATCGGCGTCATACCTCAACCTTGCTCGATACCACTTGTAGGATCGGATGGCGTCAATCGAGGGGGTGAATGATTGCGCAGCTAAACTCTTATTCTTAAACTTTTGAAACACCCCAATTCAAACTCAAATTGCTTGAAGACCGGTTCACGAAGTTGGGAGACCGGTTTAGAAGTGCAGGCGACCAGAGAGCACATGGGCAACCAAGAGCACACTTGAGCGATCGGTTCAAGCACTGGCGACAAGAGGACACTTGGGCGGCGGTTTGGGCACCTAGGCGACGATGGGACACTTGGCGGCGGTAGAGCACTGGCGACCAATGGGACACTTGGGCGGCGGTAGAGCACTGGGCGACCAGTAGGATACTTGGGCGAGCAGTAGGACACTTGGGCGAGCAGGTTGGGCGACCACGTGAACAGTTGGGCGACCACGCGCAGTCTGGGCGAGCAGACCGATATATATTCACTAAAATAGAAATTTCTGAAGATCCAGCCGTTGGATTGACGTGAAATTTTAACTGTAGAAACTAGACTTAATTCCGCAGCTAACACATAAAGAATCAGGTCGATCGGATCTATGGATGTAAAGTTATGTCCTTCGCAAGATGACCAAATCTGGGCGACCACGCGAGCAGTCGGGCGAGCAGGACATCAATCTGGGTGACCACAAATTATAGAAGATCTAACCATTGGATTGATGTGAAATTTTAACTGTATAAACTAGACTCAATTCCGAAGTAAACAAAAAAAGAATCAACTCGATCGGAGCTACGAATCAAAAGATATGACCTTCGCAAGATGACTGAATCAATTAGCGATCTACTGTTTGGCGACCAGGTTAGCAATTTGGGCGACCACGAATTGCCAAAGATCTAACCGTTGGATTGATATGAAATTTTAACTGTAGAAACTAGATTCAATTACGAATCAAACCCAATAAGAATCAATCCGATCGGATCTACGAATCAAAAGATATTACCTTCGCAAGATGATACTTTTGCAAAGAACCGAACTCCGTGATGAACTTCGTGATCTAACTGCTGCGATGAACAAAACTTCAAGTGATCGATCAACTATGTCGGCCAAAAGCAAATCACAACCGCAAGAAGAAGCTCTCGGAAGATTGATTTTTATTTCATTGTCTAAAGTACTCCAACACAAGAGTACAAATCTTCAAAACACGAGCGCTCAACCTGCGATAAGCAGGGACACCTCCCTATTTATCTGAGCAAACTCACAGAGATAGAATACAACTCCACTTCCAACATGGAAAGAGTTCAGATCTATCTCAACTTGGCCCAACGTGGCCAAAAACAACTCTTGCACGTATGTACAGCCCACCCACTGTAATTACGTGACTAACCACCTCCATGTGCATGTTCTCTAGCTCGAGCGTCCCGCATGACATCCTTGACCACCAAGACCTCGATTCCTCCACGAACCTAGTCACGAACCTCGGTTCCTCCATGAACCTAGTTCCGGTCCGTCATCGACCACGTTAAGCCTCGAGCAACACACGCACATGAATAAACACGAAACAGTGCACGAGCACAAGTCCACGACTTGACTCAAGGTAAATCCATGCAACCACTCACACGAGTGCATTGCATCAGCGAAATCCATCATGCTATCACCAAAGATAATAATTATCTCAACATGGCACATGCACAAGCACCACACATGCTATAATCAAAGTCACTATACAATGCCAATTTCACAATTCAACCAATTTTTCATCACAAGATCTCACAAGCAGAGTCAAAAAAGGTGGCTCATACGCACAAATCTCCGGTGCCTTCACGTATTGGATGCATTTTGTGATTCGGTGATGCTTCTTGTTTCGGCGAGAAGAGCAAGGGAGGCGGTATGTCGGAGCGATTCGATTGGGATGATAGTGGGCGAGATCGACAAGTTGGTGTAAGTGATGAATTGCATGATCTTGGTGAATGACAGACGTATATTGAGAGATTTTGGAGGGGACAGGAAAGCGTCAAAGCGTGAAACGTAGAAAAAGATGATGGACTCTTGACGTCGAGGATTTTAAATTGTGGAGGAAAAGGCAAACAAATCAATAGCAGCTTATACTACCTTTCTCGACCGGTTGGCAGAACGAGGCATGAAATGGGTAGCCGCACATCAAAGTGTCAAAGTGGTGAGAACGTAGAAGAAGATGACGGACTCTTGGCGTCGAGGACTTCAAATTGCGGACGAAAAAGGTGTAGCAATCCCATTTTTACATAAATGTAAAAATAGAAATCTTATATACATACAGTGCTAGTCCCATGATCAGTAGCTAGCACACACATTTACAACAATTGATATCACATCCATACTCTTTATTACAAATAATAATGGTAATTTACACAATAAGATCTTACAATTCAGAGTAATGCAGCGGAAATAATCAAGAGTCTTGTAGTGTGCCCATCCAACCCTTAGGGAACTGACCAGGCATAATCCCTAAAAAAACTCATTAATATTCCCGAATCCTGCGTCAAATAAGTTTCGTTGAGCTATTCTGATTCTTCACCTAAAAACATTAATAAGCAAGGATGAGTACTTTCGTACTCAGTAAGACTTTTGCAAAGCCTATAATATATGTAGACCATTTCAAAGGAAAGGTTTATACGGTTAATTTGCATAAAGCCAATTTAATTTGTAAAATAAGTAGTAATTACAAAACAGAATTTATAAAAGCAAATTTGACAGATATGAAAATAATAAATAAGTAAAGTATAAGTGACAAACTCACAGTCCTTCATGACGTGAGCACCAGGTCATCCATTGCTAACACATGGCTCAAATCTGAGATAAATACTTTCCAACAAATGTATCCAATCTAAACCATTTAGAAAATACCAAAACTGCTAACTATATGATAACTTTACCAAGTGCCTATAACCGCGGGCGCGGCTAATTGATTAGTTTTACACTCTGCAGAGGTGTACAGCTTTACCCACAAGTCATTACCTTTTCTTGTTGCCGCATGTTTCACGCACCTTTAGCGATGTGGCCAGAATGTTCAAACCTTTACATTACCTAGATTAACTTTGCACCAGCATGGTAACGATATGCTATGGTGGTAAAAGATATTTGTACAGTCACTGTACGTGAAATAGTAAGGTGTTTGTACATTCGCTGTACGTGAAATAGTGATTTATTCCATAGCATGGCGTACACCTATGAGCAACCAGTCACTGAAGAAGCTTGTAATACTCCAGCCTATCAATGTACAAAGTTAAACTAGATAACTTAATTGGTTTAAGGCTGTCACATACCAGCACTTGTGGTTGTACGATTATCTTGACCTGAAAATAACCCACAGTTCGGTCCTTAATCCGACACGGGCAATAGTCTCCCCTTACACTACGTGCAAGTCCATGCACCTCCAGCTATTGCCAATAATTGCCCGCATCAAAAATATAGTTTTATTTTTATTTTTAACCAAAATACCAATAAAAACCCTAGAATTAATTAGATATTTGCCACCCTTCAACGTGAAAATTCGACGCCATGTACAAAAAAATGCCACTCCAGTGGCATGATTTGTACATGGCGTCGAAGTTTGAAATTGAAGAGTGGCAAATATCTAAATCTCCCTAACTCAATATTTCCAAGTTTCATCTGATCAATTTTTCCAAGTGATTTATCCCAAGTCTAAAACATGGCTAAGCATGATTATTAACCATCGTATATACCCAAATTGACATCATATATTGTCTAACCATAATTCTAGGGTTATCAAGATTCACATGTCAATACTAAGGAAACTTTATAAGACAGCAGGTATATCTACCAGTACCCATAAAGTAGCAACATTTAATGAAAATAGCATATGCAATGAAAACATTTATAAAACTGGGATCAACATGATCAAAGGGGGTGCTTGCCTTGCTTATTTGTATGTTTACAACGAACTCGTTGTCGCAACAGGCGTTGTCGATGACGAGATTAATAACGTCGGATTCTACACGTCGCAAACGAAGGATATAACAAATAACAAGTTTTCAATAAGGGCAAATAGAAATCAGATGAAAATTCAAATAGAAACAAATCATAGAAAACAGGCGTGTTGTAGAGCTTGGGTTGAATGATTCTATATTTTTATGTTTTAGTCGATATATTATTCAAGTAAATAGGGGTATAATCTTTTATACTTGTTACTGTTTGTTTAGTTTGAGATTATGATATTAGTGAGTAACTAATCAAGTTTATTTACAGAATGTTGTATGAGGGCTTCCGTGGTATACAGGTATCTAGGTATGATCAGAATGAAGATTTATCATTTATGTGAGCTAATTCATGTCTTCTTTCTTCCTCTCTGTAATTTATGAGTATATGTGTTATTAGGCTAGAAATCATTTTTTTAAATCAAAAGGACATCATAACTGATGCCCCAGTTCTATTTCTAAAACCAGATAGTGTTCGATAACAGATCCACATAGTATCATCCACCACAGACAACAACGATCAAAATGCCAGAACATAACAGCACAGGGACAAGCAACTCCACAAACTACCATACCAAAACCACCACAGAATCACAGTGAGGACACAAACTCAAAAACATCACAGTAACAGACACCCCTTCAAAAAGGCTTCTAGGATTGATCTCTCTCCAAATCCTCCGCAGTCAGAGCTCCAGAGCCAAAGGTGCATGAATACTGGATTCTAAATAATCACAGAACAGCGCTATCTTGACCTCTATCTCCCCTATGAACAATGGACTCCATTTCCTAGCAGTAAAAACATCTTTCTCTAAACGCTTTTTGCACTTAATCAATCCTGAAAGCGAAAGATCATGTTATTTCTAAACATCCAAATACTCCAAAGAGTACCCGCACATATCGTGTTAAGAGCACCATTTTTATCATTACTCAGCCAGAAATGAGCAATTGAATCAAAGTTAAAACCAATATCTATACCGAAATAAACTGAGATCAGTTTCCAAACATTCTGAGCCACCACGCAACCAAAAAAGACATGATTAATCGATTCATCCTCATTACAGCAATAGCAGGCACACCCTTTATCCATGCCCCTTTTCAACAGATTATCTTTGGTCATAAGCTTATTATGAGACAGAAGCCAAAGAAAAACTTGAACCCTAGGAGGGACAATCAACTTCCAAACAGCCGGAATAAAAACCGGACTGACTCCCCTGAAGTTAATAATAGCGTAGAGAGATTTAACCGAGTAAACACCCTTACTAGAATACTGCCAAACTAAGGAATCGTCCTCATCAGAAAGAATAATACTATTAGCCACTTTAACAAGCTCGAACCATATAATCATCAAAGATTCCGAAAAGGATCTTCTAAAGGTACACCTAATATTAGTCCCATCCCAAATATCAGCAATAGAAACACCTTTTTTATTGACTAGAACATAAAGATCCGAGAATTGAATTGCTAAGCAAGAAACACCAAACCAAATGTCTTCCCAGAACCTAACTTTTTTGCCATTACCTATCACCCATCTGTAACCAAATTTGGTGGCCTGAACAGCCCAGAGGATACTTTTCCAAAACACAGAAGCATGATCATTGTGGCAAGCAAAAATATTAGGGCTATCAAATTTATATTTAAACCTAAGCAAATCCACCCACTGCTTGTTTTCATTAGCATACAACCTTTTAACCCAGGAAGCTAGCAGGCACAAATTAAGATCTCTAATATTAGGAATACCGAGCCCACCAAAATCCTTCTTCATACAAACTAGATGCCAATTAGCTAAGTGAAGCATATTATGACCTTCAAAATCGTTTCAGAAACAACTTGCCATATGAGAATTTAAAAGATCAATAGCCCACTTAGGAAATTTGAAAAAGACATCAAGTACATGGGAATACTTGACAAACAAGCCTTAATAAGAGTCAACCGTCCACCATAAGAAAGTAATTTGCCTCTCCAACCTGCAATTCTTTTTAACATCTTATCAACCAAAGGTTGTAAATCATCTCGATTGAGCTTCTCAAAATGAAGAGGAATACCAAGATACTTGATGGGAAAAGAACCAACTTTGCAACAAAGAATATTGGCAAACCTGTCAATTTCATTCTCAGCACAACTCATGGGAATCAACTCACACTTATGGAAGTTAATACGCAGACCCGACATTTGCTCAAAACAAGTAAGGAACCATTTAAGATGTAAAACAAAGTTCTCATTATTCTTAATAAACAAAAGAGTATCATCAGCATACTGCAAGCTTATAATACCCTTAGAACAGAAATCACCACAGAGCCCTTCCAGTAAACCATTATTAGCTGCATTCTGGAGCAACCTGGTAAAAATGTCCGCAACCAGATTAAAAAGGATAGGTGATAACGGATCACCCTGCCTCAACCCTTTACCTGTCTGAAAGAAATCACTTTCCACATTATTGATTTTAATCCCCACCGAGCCTTTGTTTAGCAAAGAATAAATCCAACCTTGCCATTTATTCCCAAAACCCCACTTATTCAAGATATCCATTAAAAAGTCCCAATTAACTTTGTCATACACTTTCTCAAAATCTAACTTGAGAACAATACCATTTTCTTTTTTTTTTGATGAATTTTATGAATAATCTCATGAGCAGTCACTACACTTTCTAAAATATACCTGTTCTTCAAAAAAGCAGTTTGATTATGAGAAATTATCCTATTACAAATCGGACTAATCCTGTTTGTGAGCACTTTGGTAATGATCTTATAACTACAGTTTAGCAAACTAATAGGTCTAAATTGCTTGATATTTCTAGCATTATCTCTTTCGGAATTAACGAGATCATAGCAAAATTCAGCCGAAACAAATCAAGCTCACCTTTATCCAGGTCTATAAAAAGATTAAGATCTTTTTTAATCAGATCCCAGCATTTTTGATAAAAGAGAAAAGGAAGACCATCTGTACCAGGCGCCCCATCCGAATAAGACTCAAAAACAGCTTTTCTCACCTCTTCTTCTTTGAACGAAGCTTCTAAATCAAGAAATCATTTGAGTTCACTTACTTGTCCTGAGACCATGACTTAAGATCTAACCAAACTGATTTCATCTAACTTTCGATTTCTGAATTACACAAACTCAAATGACCTTACATGTCATGAGCTAAAGAGGAAATTTTATTTCTTGTCTTTACCTTAGATGGATGGGCCACCATCGGTTGGGGAAGTCTGAACAGAGCTCCCAGTCTGATGAGACACCATGGGAGCTCCTCTGTGAGCTTCGATTGGAGCTGGAGCAAGAGCAGAGAGTTTCGGACAAGGGTTGAAATGGAAGGAGGAGACCTCATTGATAACGTGAAGGGTCTTGGCGGAGCTGCGGTGGCTTTGTACCGACGGTCAACAGAGCCAAATAGCGACGGTGACGAGCTCTGTGGTGGCGACGAACGACAAGGAGAACTTCAATTGAACTAGTGGTTTTGATCAATAGAGAATGGAGAAGCTCATAATGGAAGTAATTGAAGAATGGAAGCCCGAGCAAGGACATCTGTGCTGCAGATCGTGTGGTGGCGATTTCAAGCAAGAAAGCGAAATTCGCTTCAATTCTTTGCTGATCAAGGTGGAGGAACTTCTAGGGAGTGTGAGGTATATAGCGAGGAACTTGGCGATGGAGGTCTATGGTGGTTCTTAATCGGGAATGGGGAAAACGGTGATGCGATAGTGAAGCTTCGAGGTCATGGAGCGGTGAGGGAGTATGGGTGCTAGGGAGAGCCTTGTATGCGTTTAAATAGGCAACGAGGTCGGTTGAGACAAGATGTGAATCAGATTTGATTTTCTGGCGGCAAATCGGAGGATTCTGATCGGGAGTTTTCGGGTATTCGGTATAGCACGATGAGTCGAGGTAATCTAGTAGCGGAGGTGTCGGTTTAGGTGGCGGTGGCCTCGAGCGACCACGATTTATGGCCTGAGTGAGACAAAGGGTTGAGGCGGTGCTGCTCTTGCTGTCTCTGTGCGTGAGAGCAGACGGAAAAGGGAAGAAGGAAGAAGAATAGAGAAGACTGGAGGAGGAGGATGATATGTGGGGCAATGCTGGCAGTCGGCAAGGGAGGAGAGAGTCGGCTGGAATGTGCTCGGTTGTGCAAACTGCACTTGATTTTTGTTTTGTTTTGACCAACAACACAAAGCTTTACATGGCTGTAGGGCTGGGCAAATAAACCGATAACCGAAACCCGAAACCGAATAAACCGAAACCGAAATCGAATAAACCGAACCGAAATATGCGGTTGTTGATTCGGTTGTCTGTCTTAAATAACCGAATTTATTTCGGTTTATTCGGTTTGAAGCCTCGGTTAACCGAACTAACCGGAATAGCGTCGGCTGGTAACCCTAGCTCTCGGCTGGACTAATTCCCCATTTCTGATTTCCAATCGGCCCTCACTCCCTCCCTCACAAGTCACACCCTAGTGCTCCAGGCGCCCAGGCGGCGGCGGCGCCTTCCCTTCCCGTCGTTCCCGAATCCCGGTGCCCCTCCCGTCCCTCCTCTTCGGTCTTCGCTCAGCGGCTCAGGCGCTCAGCCTCCAGGCCTCCCGCCTCCAAGTGTGCCCCTCCCCTTCGGCCTTCCCTCCGGCCTCCCGCCTCCAGGTGCCCCTCCCGCCTCCCGTCCCTTGGCTCCGACGCCCCTCCCGGCCTCCCCTCCGGCGGTCCGGCCTCCCTTCCCCAATCCCCACCCGGCCTCCCCTCCCTTCCCCAGGTGTGCCCCTCCCCTTCGGCCTTCGCGCTGACCGCCATCAAGGGTGTCGGCCGCCGCTTCTCCAACATCGTCTGCAAGAAGGCCGACATCGACATGAACAAGAGGTAAGGACCCTCCCCCCTCGCTTCTCTCCCTCGAAAGAACTCGTCAGATCTCGCTGATGGTGGGCCGAGCTGAGCTGCGTGTTTTGTTTAATGGGAGTCTGAGCCGATGGTATCTCCGGAGGAGCTTGAGCGGTGATGATGAGTGGTGGCGAACCCGCTGCGCTTCAAGGTGCTGGACCTGGTTCCTCAACAGGAAGAAGGACTACAAGGACGGCAGTTCTCCCAGTCGTCTCCAACCCTCGACATGAAGGCGAGGGCGACCTCGAGAGGCTTAAGAAGATCGGTCTGAACTCGTCTCTCTTTTGTCCTTGCTTGCTACTATTACTCATCTTGGTTGATGAATGATGATGTGTTAGATAATACGACTAGTCTGATGCTCGTACTCCACATTTTGGAGTTGGTTGTAGTAATTCGGTTTGCTAGTGCTAGCTATATGTACTACTTTTATCTCCTGTTCGTATTGTTCACCAAAATATGTGGATTGCTAGCTATATGTACTACTTTTAATTCGGTTTGCTAGTGCTAGCCAGTAAGGTGTGAATTCTGGTTAATTCGGTTTAAAACCGAAACCGAATTATCGGTTAACCGAATTGTCGGTTTCCGAAATTTCCAAACCTATTTCGGTTTCCTTTTTGAAATAACCGAAATTCTCAAAAAACCGAAAACCGAAACCGAAATATTCGGTTAAACCGAACGCCCAGCCCTACATGGCTGGCTGTGCTTGCTGCGTGCTGGCCTGAGGTCGAAGAAGGTGCTGCCAGGTGGGGTCCACATGTAACTATTCCACAGACTTCTAGTCAGACCGAAGAAAACCGACTGAATTAAGCTAGCAAACTGACTTATAATTTGCTGAAAATTTTATTAAAGATCGGAAAGATAAGGATCATTATCAAGTTAAAATTTCAGATTAAAATTTTGACAGAAAATTTTAAATAATTCTGACAATGCATGCTGCCAGATTTCCTAGTTTCTGATTTTTATTTTATTTAGAATGAAAATTAGATCTATATTTTATGTAAATTTTTCTGGAGATATATAATAGTAATATTTGTATTATTTAAAATTTACACATTTTATATTAAATATTTAATTTATGAAAATTCTGACATTTCTATTTTCAGAATTGTTTGCTTTCTGTTTTGAATTTTTAAAGTATATAAATATAAGTTTTAATTTTTAATATTTTTACCAGAGGTATAAATAAAGTTTATGTAAGCATGGTAAAAATATTGGCTTGAGAAAAGCCATGAAGATTTCTACAAAATTCTGAAAAATCAAGATTGATATCTTATCTCATGATTATAATATATTTTATTGGTTCAGGTCAACTTAAATGTCAGGGTAAGGTCCTAGGTATTCTGGAGTGCTCTGATATTTTATTAACATTTTTGTAGATATTTTGTTCTTACCTTTTTACTTTTACCATTTTACCATTTCACTTTATTGGTTTTCTTTTTAAAACAAAAACTCAAGAAAATCCAATAATTCAAGAAAAATCAGGAAATGAAAATATTAAATTAAACATCACATTTCAAATTTATTCTTATAGTTTGTTTGCTTCAGAAGAAATGGTTTTAATATTGAAATCTTTCTTTTCTTAAGATTAGAATGCAAGAAAATGAAGAAAAGACATTGTTTTAAATTAAAATTTTGATTGAAAGTAAAAATTTTATTCAATTCCATTTTAAATTTCAAAGTTTTCATTTTTCTTATTTTTGAATTTTTTGGGATGTTACAAAAGGCAATCAAGTCAATACAGATCAACCGTTGCCACTACAGATCAATCAACAATTGGATGATCCTGAAGCCATCGATCTATACATGAAAGTGTGGTACTGATTCCCTATTGATGTAAGACCAACTATAAGTAGAAATAATCGTCGTACATATTCTCCCAATAAAATAGAAATGGCACGGAATTTACACAAGCGCGGTACAAAATTTTCCAATACAATGGTACTAGCTATGAAAATACAATTAGGAATAAGGTCTTATACCGAAACCACCACCACGCGGTATAAAACAAGAAATGAAATCAATGGGAGTTTTCCGGCTGTGTTGCTATGTTTCGAAGAGGAGGCGGAGTGTGTGAGTACTTGTTGTTGGGTGGATGTAGGAGTACTTTTGTTAACTATAAATTGTGTTGTACTGTCTGTGCTAAACTGAGATCGATTGTTAATTTTTACTTGTGTTTTATTAACTGTCTCTTGTTGATTCACATGTGTATTGTTAACTATTTATTATTGATTGTATTGTATTATTGAACATATTTTTTTAACTGAGAAATGTTTTTGTCATGTGTTTTATCTATACAGAGGGTATGGCTAAGTGATTCCTGAGGCCACCGAAAAATAGAAAAAATAATGTCGAAAAAATATTTAATATCATAGATGGTTACTACCAAGATAGCTGTATGTGATATGCACTATCATGGACGGTTCCCTTCTCACAAACGTCTGTGATAAACAAATGTTACAGATGGTTGATGTCTTCCAACTGTCTGTAATGACAAACAGACAACTATGTCTATTTAACTTCCTATCTGGTCAATTCATATACTCACATTTAGCGTCTCTCTACTAAAATCTTGGGTTTCCTGATCTCTGCATCATCGTCGTTCTCTCTGTGTTGTTGCCACCTTTATCACCTATGCCATCGCCCTCATCACTACACTGTCGCTATCCTCTCTACACTATGCCATCGCCATCGCCGTCCCCGTCGTCTCTGCACCGTGCCGTCGCCCTCCCCCTAACCTCTCAAGAACTACCTGTAACACCCCGGCGCCAAACGCACCGCGAATGCTACCAAAAACCTTAAATAACAAACGACACCTCTACGAAAAGATTGAAACTGAATTTAATCTCTAAACTCTTAAACCGGCTTAAAACTAAGTCACCGAAATTTACAAAATTTCGGCATGACCTCTCTAGAACAGAGGACATCCACTCAGCAGACATAAGAACAATAGCAATTATATAATAATATCATAAGCAACTAAAGGCCGACCAAGCACAATCATGGGTCATGGTGCCAACCAACATCCATGACCCCAAGCAGACACAAAATAACTCCCACAAATTACTTATTACAAAACATGAGTTCATTAAGTTTGAAATCACAAGGCTAAAATGAAACTAGGGTGATAAGCAGTGACGTGCTACTACTCCCATCCCAAAGATGCCGACTTGAGGAACCTACACACATTCTGAGAAAAAAACGTGAGTCGAAGACTCAAGAAGCACAACAAAGTAGCAATATCAATAACAATTAACATGTGTAATTCATAAACATGCCCATATTTTGGAATACTAAATTAACAGTATAACAAAAAGAAGAAATCACTATTGGTTACCTCATCAACTACCTTGTTCACGGATTTCACATACCTCATTAGACCACATGGAACGAGTCCACGACCTGATCCATTCTTAATCCTGTAATTTACCCTCAACCCAAAGGTCATCTGCTGCCATTCACCATTAGATTACCATGCAATGCATCCAACAAAAACATATACAAGGAATTTGGCACACATCTTATTTAAACAATTTTGGGGGAGTTATCCCCACACCTTACCACTCACCACAAGAGCCATTAAATTCAACGCTATGCAATACAAACATGTTGGAATGCTCAAGTGCAATTGTCATGAATAGAAAAAAAATGCAACCTTCATTCATTTCCAATCATAGCATAGTCATAATTAACTACAGAAGCATCCACTCGTTCTCACATACATAGCATAATACTTACTTTCGTTTATTCAAACACATTTAAACATGATTCATCATCGTCAATGCAAAGCATATGCAAATATGCCATACAAAATAGAATCTCGCATCCATACATCACAAACAACTCAATGAACATGACTCACCATTGTCAATGCAATGCATATTTCACAATTCTCATGCATATGATGCATTCTCATGCATATTTCACCATTCTCATGCATATGATGCATTCTCATGCATATGATGCATCATGCATGACTCATCTCCTCTTTCTTAGCAAATACCGGTATTGCGAGCACCACCCGTCGTCGTGCCCTCAAACCCAACCATCTGTGGAAGGGCCTGCAAAGCAGGACTTGCCCGCTACCCATGGCGGGTCCTCGCTTAACACCGCTCCCATCCACGCCGATTAGATGGGACTCTGAGTAGGAACTCCGAGCACTCGGATTAGTCATACTTCAGTATAACTTTCTCACATACTGCTCAATGCAATTCATGAATGCACATATGCAAATGCCATTCCTCACATTCATATTCATATTCTCATCACTCATATTCATATTCTCAAGTCTCATATTCATATTCTCATCACTCATATTCATATTCTCAACATTCATTTGCATAATCTCGACACTCATATCTATATAGTCACAATTATCATTACTACACCCGTTACAGTCATAATCCATCTTTATGATCACCAAATCATCCATTCTTATTAATCGAACCTCATTACTTTATTATTCACATTATCCTATCATACGAGTAATAATAATATGATATCTCAAACTATAGCTTTTCATAATCACAAGGTATCATGACATTCAACTTTCGACACAAATCAGTTCAGTCAATGATGCACTTGCATCAGATTACTTAACCTTTTCATCAAAAGACAATTACCCTACTAGATGTGCTTACAAACACGAATACAATCATAGCGTAAGTATATACATATCACAAGCAATCAATTAGATATCGTATAAGAGATATCGGGTTACACTTGCATAAAACTCGATTAAATAAAAGCATAACCAATTAGCCATTCTCATTCATCATATCGAATGCAAAATCAAACATGACAGTATTAAAGCAACACATGGATAATTTGTATTATTGTTAAAACTTAGTGGCCACCTAGTCACAACCGATGCAATGCACTTGCCTCTAACCGCGGGAAGAATGGGAATAACGAGAAGTTGAAGCCTCCCTCGAAGCTACTCCTCCTGAAATAACATGGGCAACCTCAACTTTCCCATTCTAGATAGTTTACAACAATAATACATGCAACATTGCTACCCCTTAGTGCAAAACAGCCCCCAAATCAAACACTAAAACTCAACCGCAAAAACTGAGCTTCCTGCAAACTTCCAACTTCGAGACAAAACTTCTAAATAGCGTAACTTTTGATTGGCTTATTGGATTTTCGAGTTCTTGTGCTCATAACGACTGTGAGGAGACAAACTACACATATATCACAACCATTCACTCAGCCAACGCACCCGCAGCTCCCAGATCGAAGATGAACACAGACTGTACCAATCGCGACAAGAATTGGACAGCACTCGCTAAAATAGTCATAACTTCCAAACCGCTGAACGGAATTTAGCGATTTCGGTCTCTATTGAAAGTTAATTCAATTATCTACAACATTCGTTATAGACAAACCCCCAGGAAACGCTTGTAGAATTTTCCATTAGCAGCTCTAACCAAGGACGAAAATCTGTCCGAACAGAACATTCTCATTCACTCTAGTCTCTCCATTTCCCTAGCCCCCAACATCTCAAAATTAGGAATCCTAGCTAAGCAATAGCACAAACACCTTGCATGCAAGTCTTAAAATCCCCCAAAGACCTAGGGTTTTACCTCAAGGAGTGTCCATGGAGGAAGAAGGGAGGTGGGGGATCTTGGCGGAGGAGAAGGGGGTCGCGGAGCTGGCGGAGGTGAGGTCGCCGGAGCTAGAGCTGGAGGTGGGGTCGCCGGAGCTAGAGCTGGAGGTGGGGTCGCCCATGGAGAAGACCTTGGGGAGGCGCCAGAGCTGAGGCGCTGGAACCGAGAGGGAGCAGGGAGGGCGAGGTCTTGGCGAGGCTGCGCCAGGAGGAGACCAAGGTGCTCGGGGAGAAATCGGGAGGAGGAAGCTCTGGAAGGGACTGGAGGGAGGCGCTGGAGAGAAGAAAAGGCAACCGATGGACCGGTGGCCTCCACTCCTTTACTCAACTTCTTTTGTAAATACATCTAGAGTTCCTCTCTAACTCTTCTTTCTCCTTTTAATTAAGTGGATGAACCAAATAAAAGGGCTAGGAAAAGAGAAAACGATAAAAAGCTACACAAAAACTAGTGACCACAAAACCACAATCTCCAAGGATTTAAATTCCAAAAACACTGAAACGAAAATCCTTGAATTAAGAAGGAGAAATCTTTACTGGCGAAAATCCTGCAAAAGAGATCTTGGTATTACACTACCATCAACCTAAAACTTCATTGCTTCAGTTAAGAGTGAAGATATAGTAGAAATAAATGTGATTAACTATACCACAGGTTTTGCAAGCATTTAGTATCGACCAGGTAGAGAAAAATTCTCTACCTCTTCTTTTTGCCTTGAGGATTTTGCAAAGATTTGAGGAGAGCTCGCTGTATTCTTGTTTTTTGATGTAATTTGAGCCTGGGATGAGTTAAGTGCCTCGGACAGTCCGTAAATTATATAGCACATTGTGTGTATTATTTAACTGTGAATTATGTAAAGTGCATGTAGATATATTTGACTTGTAAATTTTAAGTCATTTATTATGTGAATTTTCAACCGTGAATTGTGTATGTGTCATTTATCTCAACTGTGAATTATGTATCGTATATCTGTTTCAATATGTGTTATGTATCTATACAGATGGCATGGCTAGCATCCCGAGGTTAGCCATAAAACTGAAATTATGTATAAGAAAATGCATATCATGGATAGTTCGTAATTGGAACTGTCTATTATTTATGATTATCACATATGGTTGTAAGTAGAATTGCCTGTTATTTGTCATCATAATATACGGTCTCTTATGTACTAACCGTCTGTGATGTATAACTAACACTAACAGAATTTTGCAAATAACCGTTCGTGATGTGTAACTATAACTGACAGTTCCTAAACCGTTTGTAATGATAACAGATTATCACTAACTTTTTTTTAGACGGTTGTAAATCTGTCTGTGCTGACTGGTTTTAATCGTTGTCTGTGATTTTACTAAGAAGTGACTGATCTGTACAACAGTATATTCTCAACGCAAATGACTAGCCTGCAATCTCGTTGCTTATCTAAATGTCCTTCCTATCGTCCTTGTCAACTTCATAAGCTCATCCTTATCAACTACTACATTTTTCTAGCTAGGGATGGCAATCGGGTGGGTACCTTTGGGTACAACTACCGTTCGCCCAAATCCAAAATCTAAAATCATATCATCTACCCAAACCCATTAGATTTATCGGGCACAAATCTATGCCCATACCCAAACCCAATGGGTACCCAATACCCAATGGGTACCCATGGGTAGCAGGCTATGTTGAAAACAGAGAGTTAACGTGGGCTATAGGTGAGTGATGATATGCTAGTTTATTTTATTTAATGAGCACATCATAATGGCTTATAGGTGACCAATGATACTATAAGTTCAAGTAAGTACATATAAGATATTTGATGGCAAATATTACACCGTTCTATAGTGTTTTCATAGAAACAAATATGTTTTCATAGATATTGTATTTGGTTTCGATGAATAAGATGATAAGCATTAGAATAAAATGTGGGGCAGTGATATATAAGCTCATTCAATGACTAAGATAAGATAGGAAACTCAATTGATCTGCATTTAACTCAGTTACATAGCATACACTTAACACTTATGACTACAGCGATAGTAAAGATACCAACACATAATAGAGCATCGTCTAAAAGAAAGAGCATGATATATATACAACAAATTTAGAGTATGATATGTGTAAAACAAATTCAGAGCATGATATATTCTCTACAAGTTTCTAAACATAATATTGCCTTTTAAATCCTTATGTATGTCTCAACCTCTCATTTAGATAGTTACGGTTTTAATTTCTAATATATATCTTATAAAAAATAGGGCCCACATATCATAGGATATCCATCGGGTACCTATGGGTACAAAATGACACCCATACCCATCCTGTGTCCTTATCGGGTACCCAAACCCGAAAACCCATGGGTCTGAAATGCTACCCGTACCCACTCTTATCAGGTTGGGTACCCGTGGATACCCAAACCCATAGGTAAAACTGTCATCCCTAGCCTGAAGCTCGTCAGCTTGCTGACAAGTCACCAATGCCATTATAGAGTTTTCCACATCTTCTTTGCTGCTTGTTTTTACCCGGAACTTTTCACTAGACTCATAAGTTGTACCACATATCTCTACTACTTCTAATTAGAAGTTGGTGGTGAAACGTCCGTTCTCCACCACCAATCCACGTCTAAACCGTGAAAAAAACCGCTGACAAAAAAAACCCGAACCGACCGGCAGAAAAAAAACTAAGCTGTTTTTCGTTCTGTTCCTCACGATATGCTCACCTCCCGACTTTTCCATGAACACGACAGCCGCCCTATCTGCGAGTCCAGATGCCTTCCCCGGTGCGTCCCCACTCCTATGTAATCGAGAGAAATAGATGTTTGATCTTGTAACACAATTTTCTTTTATTGTTTGACCGTTATGTTTCGTTATTAAATTTATATTTTGTAGCAACGCACGGATATTGAACTAGTTTTTACAGATGTTTCAGAAAATCACATCTACGCGTTTGTGCTAAGAAAAAAACAACACCATGTTCCGTTATTCCTACTAGTGGGTCCCATGTGCCACTAACGATAATAATTTTAGAAATTGTGGATATGTCCTCTTTGTGGATCCTCTAATTGTGCCACCACCTAGAGGTGGGAGTTGGGCCATGCCGAGCCCAACAAGTTTCAGGCCACGGTGTGTCGTGTCTGTCACCTCATTGTGCCGTGTTGTGCCGACCTGACTTGCTTGTAGTAAGGCATATGCACAATCCCCAGCACACTATGCCGTCACTATGCCGTGCCGGCCCAGGTCTTGTCCTCCTAAACATGTGGAGTCGTGGCCACTGCCACCGTAGATTCATCATGATGAACGGCACCAAGGACGAGGAACAAGCGTCGATCATCGACAACGATCCGTTACATACAATTATTTGGGGAAAAAAATAAATTTTATTTATTCATTGAGTACAGATACGTTGATGATGCATCAAGACCACACATAAAAATTTTCAAATTTTCTTACATGGTTTGAACTATTTTTCATTCAGTTGAAGATTGCTGGTAAAATTTTTATCAGGACGGTAGCATTGTCAAATTTTTTTAAAATTCCTTAAGCTTGATTATCATCTAAAATTTTATGAAAATATTATTGATGTATAAGACCATCCAAAAAAAATTTCAAAATTTTATAACATGGTATTACCTATTTTTCGTTTTGTTCAAATTTACCGATTAGTCTTTTATCAGGAAAGTACCACTCTCAAAATTTTTAAACATTCTTCAGGTTTGATAATCATCTGAAATTTTTATGAGAATATTAGTAATGTGTCAGAGCCACCTCAAAAAAATTTTCCACATGTTTTGCACCATTTTTCGCTCGGTTCAATATTATCAAAATCTAGAGTAATCTTGACGAGATTTGGGTATTTCTCAGTAAAATATCGGAAATATCAATTAAAAAAAACTAGTTTTGAATTTTGGTTTTTGGTTGCACCTCTGTTACAATGGGAGAAGTTTGAGCTTAAAGAAAAAGATGCAAAAGCAAACTAAATCCTGCTGTACCTCTATTACAATGGGAGAAGATAATATAGAAGATCTCTCGAGTGTAAAAAAAAGGGAGGAAGTGAAAAAGGCAGTAATTATGCAATATCAGTGCGTCTCGTGTATGATTAATCGGAAATTCTATTTTGTGGTGGCTCTCACCGAGAGACCTGTGCGCCTTCTTTTGCTAGAGCTCCATGTGTGCGTCTATTCTACGGTCACAAAAAATTTAAACTCAAATAAAAAATTCAAATCAGAAAAAATCTCACGAGTTTAAATTTGATTTTAATTTTTTAGTAGAATTTTTAGAGGAATTTTTCGAGGTGAAATTTTCAGAGCTGAAACTTTTCGATTTGAATTTTTTCGAGGCGAAACTTTCTAGTTTGAAATTTTTTGATTTAACTTTTTTTGAGTTGAAACTTTTCGATTTGAATTTTTTGGTTGAAATTTTTTCTTCTTGAATTTTAAATAGAAACTTTCAAACCAAAAGTTTTTTGAATCGAAAGTTTTATGAGTTGAAAATTTTCAATTTTGATTTTTTCTATTTGAAACTTTTTTTATTTGAAAATTTCTTTATGTAAAACTTTTGATGTTGAAAATTTCCTAGTTGAAACTTTTCGAGGTGAAACTTTGTAATTTGAAACTTTTAGAGTTAAAACTTCCTAATTTGAAATTTTTTAATTTTTAGTTGAATTTTCCGAATTGAAACTTCCTATTTAGATTTTGAAAGTTTCATTCAAAAATTCAAACCGTGGCACACTTGGACGTTGGCCTTTGGCCCACGCCGTGGCGCACTCGAGTCACGCTGCATGCGGCATTGCACGGGAGGGAGATGACACAACACGGCCAACCTTTTTTTGGAGCGCCATGTGTCACACTCGCATTCCGGCCGCACGAAACGGCGCGAACGGGAGACCGTAAATTAGCTCATCCCCTGATTAATTTCTTAGCCAGTTATTTTCCCCAAGTTTAGCTTGTGTCGTTTCTGTAACACCCCGGAGCCCATACGGACCTAACGCCTGCTCTGATACCAACTGTAACACCCCGGAGCCTATACGCACCACGGATGCTACAAAAAAAAACTCTAATTAGCTAATGACACCTTTTCGAGAAGACTGAAAACAACCGCTAAACTCTTAAACCGGATTAAAACTAAGCCACCGAAATTTACAAAATTTCTGCATAACCTCTCTAGAAGGTAGGACATCCACTCAGCAGACAGAAAACATTTGCAGTTCTATGATATTATTCTAGCAGGTCCTTAGTTAACCAATCACACCTCCAAAAGGAATTAAGAAATTCCACCACATAAATTATTACAGGACAGGAACTCATTAAACATAACCGCGAACAGCCCCTTACAATAATTTACTCGAGCTATTTATATCGAACTAGCGTCAACATAATGGAGAGGTGATGATGCAAAAGCGTGATTGTGCTACTACCCTCCGCCATGCATGCGGTTTCAAGGTACCTGACAACACAACCAACAAGCGTGAGTCGAAGACTCACAAAAGTACTACAGTATCAATTCCAATTTATCATAAGTAAAACAAGAGCTTGACCCTAAAAGCAAGTAATACAAATGAGGCAACATCCGGACAATACTCATTTATACCCATTTAAAGCAATAACTTAACTATATCAAAAATTACCGCAATCAAGTCATCAACTTGATAATAAACCCGTTCAACGCCAAAGAAGCATTACTTACTCTAAGTCACAACGTCTCCCGACTCAACTACCCCTTGCTACTGTAATATTTTGAAACCTCATTTCAATTTTATTTGGGCCTTCCGCTGGGTGAGTGGGGCCATCTGCCATGTAATCTCAGGGTCAATTGTCCTTTTTGAGGGTGTTTGGGCTAAAAGTGTGGGTTGAGAGGGGTATTTTTGAAATTTCCCCTTCTCACTCACTTTTCACCTACCCTCATCCTTTTCCTTGGCGTGTGTGTGGCTGAAATCTCTTGGGTTGCTGCCATTTTTCCCCTTCTCTGCCGACCGGGAGGCTCTGTTGCCGACTCCTTGCGCCTTGCTCCCGGCGCGCCTCAACCTTCCTGCCAGGCGGCGTCTCCCAGTGGCAAAGCTGCGTCTTCTCCCCGCCTGCGGTGGTGCTCGGCTCCTGCCGTGCTGCTCGGCTCCTGTCATCGCATGCCCAAGCCCTGGCCGGAGCTTCATCCCACTCATGGCGTCCTGCTGCCCTCCTGCCAAGCGGCTTCTTCTTTCTCCTCTTCCTCCATGGTAAGTGAGGTGAGGGGTTTAGAGATGTGGCTTGGGGCCTTTTGCTGGTGGGGATGATTCTAGGGCTTTTGGATTTGGGGCTATGCAGGGAGAAATGCACTAGTTTGGAGGGGATGTGTGGGTTGGTGTTTAGATTATGCGAAGGTTGTGATTTGCGACCGTGTTTTGATCGAGTTCGGGGCCCCTAGTGGCCGGGTGGCCGTAGAGAAAATCGAAGTTTGCGTTCTTAAGTCTATTTAGAGCCCAAGAAGTCGCGAATTGGCCCTGCCATTTGGGAGTTGCGGCTGTTTCTGTGAGGGCTGTCCAGTTTGAGTTATGCAGTCGTTACCCTCTATGCCTCGCCGATCTGAGGGCAGCTGGTGCATTGGCCAATTGAATGGTTAAGTTATTTGTGTAGCTTATTTCGTCGCGGTCATTTCAAGTATAATAACGCGAAAATCCGTTGAGCCAGTCAAAAGTTACGCTATTTGGAAGTTTTGTCGCGAAGTTGGAAATGTGCTGCAAGCTCAGTTTTTGCGGTTGAGTTTTAGTGTATGTTTTGGGGGCCTTCTTGTCATCTCTCGCATGAGTGGCTGTGAGATAGTTGTAGGTTGGCCTCTTATAGTTAAAAAGGGTTAAAGAACCCAATTTTTTGGTTGAACCAATTAGGAGTTAAGCTCGTTGGGGCGCTTGCTGTTCAGAATTTCCAACCGGCAGATTTTTGGGGCTGTTTTGCACCAAGGGGTAGCAGTGTTGTATGTATTATTGCTGTAATCTATCTAGAATGGGAAAGTTGAGGTTGCCCATGTCATTTCAGGAGGAGTAACCGAGGAGGATTCAACTTCTCGTTATTCCCATTCTTCCCGCGGTTAAAGGCAAGTGCAACCCGTATATCTCTTATAGGGTGTTTAGTTCATCGCTTGCATTATATATATATATGCTTACCCTATGGTTGCATTCGTGTTTATAAGCACGTCTAGTAAGGTAATTATCTTTTGAGAAAAAGGGTAAGAAATCTGTTACAAGTGTATCGTTGTTTGAACATGTTATGATTTGTTTGATGAACTTTATATGCCTTGCCATCATGAAATTACTGTTGCATCCTGGGTGAATGCTATGTGCGATGTTTAATGATTTACGTCTAGATGCTGTAGCAACGCCTTGCTAAATCTTACTTTCATATTTACGTTCACTAGTTTGATAGGCTAGAGGGAATACTGAAAGTATGGAATTGGATTGCTAAAATGGATTGATTTATGATCAAGATAGATGGAGTTAGTAATTACTCGAGTATTAGTGATGTGAGAATGAATATGAATGTTGAAAATGTGATTATTGATTGTTGAGAATGTGATTTCGAGTGTTGAGAATGTGAATGGAAAATTATGGATGTGAGCAGTGGCTGATGCTTCTGTATTTGGCTATGGCTATGCAAATGTGAGAAGTAAATGTAGTTTGCAAATTGGTTTATGTCAATTGCATTTGTGCATTCATGATGGAAGAGGCGACCCATTCTGATGCGGGCCTCTGTGCTCACCTGTAGTGAGTACGAAAGTCCTACCTCGTAGTCTGTGCGTGGTTGTATGGGGCGAGTCGATGAAGAGTAGGCACCCTCCATCAAGGGGTGGAAGGGGAATGAGAGGGTGCACACCGACGGGTGTGCACTCGGCCATACCGGTATGTGCTAAAGGAGGAGATGAGACATGCATGATGCATCATATGCATGAGAATTGTGAAATATGCATTGTATTGACCATGATGAATCATGTTTAAGATTGTGTGTTACTATGTCTTTGCTTCATACTTTGATTATTGTTCTGTGTAATTAAAGGAAATTCTAGTTGAGAACGGGGCTTTTGGCCGGTGCATTGATTAAGAAAGTATACTAGTACGAGCTTCGGAAATTGGTTCATGAGTAAGGTCTAATAGTTCTAACCATGTGCTTAGTTTCCTTACCTTGTTGCTGCACGTAATAGCAATTGTGTTGATTGTGCTAAGGAGTATGATTATAGTCGGCAATAAGTCTAAAATGTTAAATATGTGACGATGACGCAAGTGGATTGCGATGCATGTTGTGTGATCCCGCACGAATTCGCGTTGTGTGGTCTCGTCCGCTTGTAGAACTTATTGTGCTGTCACCCTTTGTTTTATGCGCTCATGAGTTTGAATAATCGAAAGTAAGTATTAAGTTATGTATGTGAGAACTAATTGATGTTTCTGCAATTAAGTATGACTATGCTATGATTGGAAATGAATCAAGGTTGCATTTTTATTCATGACAATTGCACTTGAGCCTTCGGCATGTTTGCATTGCATAGCGTTGCATAATGGCTCTTGTGGTGAATGGTAAAGTATGGAGGTAACCCCAAAAATTGTTTAAATAAGTTGTGTGCCAAATTCCTTGTATATGTTTTGTTCGATGCATTGCATGGTAAGCTAATGGTGAATGGCAGCAGATGATCTTTGGGTTAAGGGTAAATTACCGGATTAAGAATGGATCGGGTCGTGGATTCGTTCCATGTGGTCTAATGAGGTATGTGAAATCCGTGAATAAGGTAGTTGATGAGGTAATCAATAGTTATTTCTTCTTTTTGTTATACGTGTTAATTTAGTATTCGAAGATATGGACATGTTTATGATTTAAATATGTAATTGCTATTGATATTGCTACTTGTTGTACTTCTTGAGTCTTGACTCACGTTTCTTTTGTAAATGTGTGTAGGTTCCTGAAGTCGGCATCTTTGGGATGGGAGTAGTAGCACGTCACAGCTTATCACCATAGTTTCATTTTAGCCTTGTGCTTTCAAACTTAATGAACTCATGTTTTGTAATAATTAACTTGTGGGAGTTATCTTGTGGTTGCTTAGGATCATGGTGGTTGGTTGATACCATGACCCATGATTGTGCCTGGTTGGTTCCATTAGTTGCTTATGATATTGCTATGTTAATTGCTATTTTCTGCCTGCTGAGTGGATGTCCTAGATTTAGGGGAGGTGCTGTTGAAATTTCTAATAATTTCTGGTATGTTGCTAAGCAAGTTTAGTTGTATGGCTAAATTGCTCTAGTGTTTCGTGCTATCTGTTGGGTTCGTGAGGATGTAACATTCAGGGCACGCGGTGCCGGGGTGTTACAGTTGGTATCAGAGCGGGCTTCAGGTCCGTGGTGCTTGAATGTAGTGAGAAATTCTAGAATGAATTAAAATTTTGCTGTATGAACGTAGAAACATGGTTTAGGTTGAACCTTTAAAATGTGGCCCTAGGGCAATGACCTTAAAAAAAACTTAATGTAGAATGATTGAATAATTTAAAACTTGACACACAAATGCACAATAGGTTGGGTTGGGTACTTATTGCATTATGCTGTACTGTTTTATTTGAGCCTTGTCGATGAGTGCTAAATATGATGATGTTTATTATTATTTCTTTCCTTTTATGTAAGAGCTAAATGAGTATTTGTGATTAATTGGGTTGTGTTGCGAAGGGTTTGGTCACCTCATACATTGTGAAGTGGTCATGGTGATGGTTATGGTGGGTAAAGCCACGGTAGGAAGTTTGAAGCCTCTCGTAGGTAGGAGCCGTCGTCTTTTGCGATAAGGTTTAGAGAGTGGATGGAATTTGTTGGGTTCTTTTGGCTTCATTGGTTGGAGTCAAATAGAAAAGTTTGATGGTGGATCCTTCAGGGTTTCTTTTAACATTCTGCCGATCGGTTCGGTTGATTTATTTTGGTCTTTGCTGGTTGGAAGCAAAGTAAAGGTGGTTGGTAATGAGTATTCGTTGATTGTTCTTTCAACGTTTTTGGTTTTGCCTTCTTTGGTTGAAAAAAAAAGGAAGAAGAATTTAGTGTTGCGCCTCTTTTAGTTGCCATTTCAGCTTTGATGCCCGGTTTTTTTTTGTTGGTTGCTTCACGGAGAACGTCATCCATTTATTCTTGCGTTGTCATTCTCCGAGTTTAAAAGGAATTATTGAAGTCTTAATGTAACACTTAAGTCTTGTGGATTCTTGGTGTTAAGGCTTTATCGGAATTGATGTGGTTAATCATTTGGTTTTCCCCTTGCATCCATCTTCCTTCTTGAAAGCAGATCTTGAGATTTGTTGAGGAGTAGCTGCGTGTTAGAATTTGGGAACTCCAGAGTTGAGTTCTATTGCGATTTACGATTGGGTTTTCTGGAAAGAAAGATGTATTTGGTGTTGTTCATGTTTAAGAATGGTGGCTTCCTTAAAGGTTGGGTATGTGACCCACGAGGGTGTTTAAGACGTTAAGAGGATAATGAGTAGATAGAGCTTTCAGATGCTATGGGTTACTGATTCCATTGAAGTGAATTGTTGATTATCTAAAGACAACCTAATTATTGTGAGGTTGGGATGATTAAGCGAGATGGTAAATGATACGAAGTGAAAATTGATTAGAGTTAATGCAAAGTGTTGAGAGTCATGGAAATTTCGAGATTTGTGTTTCTGTAAGGCTAATATCAAACACGGTTGAGAAGGTCTAGAATCTTACGTGGGCGAATTTACGGGGCAAAGTGATGGTGTAAGGCATTGAGGTATGATGGGGTAAAGACATGAGGATTGTTGGTTTTTTTTGTAACCTGCTCAAACTGTTGGACTTTTCGAGATTGGGTGACTAAGAAATCTTGGCTAGAGTATTGGAATATTAGAAATGGTGAGATTCGAGTTGAGCCTCTTTTAAAGGTTCATGGATTCAATTGATTGTATGATCTTTTGGGGATGCATACTCTTGATCAAGTTCTGGAGTTGTTTTGATCATTAAAAGTGAGAATGAGGCGTAATGATGAACCAATGGATTGATGATTTTCTTTTGGAATACTTATTTCATCGAACAGCGCCAATCTTTGGTCTTGGCTAAGTTGCTAGCTTATGTAATGATTATGGATTTTGCACTTAAGTGTGTGTATTTGGAGTGTGCTTTTTAGCGCACAAAGTGAATTAACTTTCGAGCTAATTAATATTTGAAGGAAATGGATAGACATAATGGAACATGTGGGCGCTCTTGAGTTGAACATATACATACTTGTAGCTCTATTTATTTGGAGTTGGATTAAGTGTTAGTGTGTATGGTTTTTGCGAATGTTTATGCAAGGTGAACCTTATGAATGTTTCATGAGAAATTTTGTTGGTAAGGTGGTTTTGCAGGAATAAGTTCCTTTTCCTCTTAAGGGAAAAGGTGATGGTGATGGGTGCAGATGCTCAATTTGAGAATCGGTTGGCTCTTCCAACATGTCAATTTTGGTTGAGAGGCGTGATCAAAGGGCCTCGTGTCAAGCTTGTTGTCATGAGTAACTTGAGTCGTGGTAAGGGGTGGAGAGAGGAGATCAGAATTTGTAATTTAAGCTAAAGAAAAGGGAAATGAGGTTAAAGGTTGAGAAGTTCTTGTGAAGTTCTGTGATCAGGAAATTCTTTGGAGTCTAAAATGCTAGGGAGCTGCATCTCTTGCCAATTTTAGTAGAAGTTGGAGTGAATGTTCCATCGTGAGAAGTCACTTCGTTGAGCTAAGCCGAATCGTTTTGTTAATTGTTGGATTTGAGAATTTGGTTTATCGTTGCATCCAGTTGAGTACCTTCATTGATGCTTTAAGTCTGAATTTAGGATTAAGTCCCTTGTGGACTTTGTTCTTGCAGTTGACATTCTTCGAATTCGGGGTCGAATTCCTTTAAGGGGGGGAGAGTGTAATATTTCGAAACCTCATTTCAATTTTATTTGGGCCTTCCGCTGGGTGAGTGGGGCCATCTGCCATGTAATCTCAGGGTCAATTGTCCTTTTTGAGGGTGTTTGGGCTAAAAGTGTGGGTTGAGAGGGGTATTTTTGAAATTTCCCCTTCTCACTTACTTTTCACCTACCCTCATCCTTTTCCTTGGCTGTGTGTGTGGCTGAAATCTCTTGGGTTGCTGCCATTTTTTCCCCTTCTCTGCCGACTGGGAGGGCTCCTGGCTGCCGACTCCTTGCGCCTTGCTCCCGGCCGGCGCACCTCCAACCTTCCTGCACAGGCGGCGTCTCCCAGTGGCCAAAGCTGCATCTTCTCCCCGCTGCGGTGGCTGCTCGGCTCCTGCCGTGCTGCTCGGCTCCTGTTGTCGCATGCCCAAGCCTGGCCGAGCTTCATCCCGGCTCATGGCGTCCTGCTTGCCCTCCCTGCAAGCCGGCTTCTTCTTTCTCCTCTTCCTCCATGGTAAGTGAGGTGAGGGGTTTAGAGATGTGGCTTGGGGCCTTTTCTTTGGTGGGGATGATTCTAGGGCTTTTGGATTTGGGGCTATCTTGAGGAGAAATGCACTAGTTTGGAGGGATGTGTGGGTTGGTGTTTAGATTATGCGAAGGTTGTGATTTGCGACCGTGTTTTGATCGAGTTCGGGGCCCCTAGTGGCCGGGTGGCCGTAGAGAAAATCGAAGTTTGCGTTCTTAAGTCTATTTAGAGCCCAAGAAGTCGCGAATTGGCCCGCCATTTGGGAGTTCTTGCTGTTTCGTGAGGGCTGTCAGTTTGAGTTATCGATCGTTACCCTCTATGCCTCGCCGATCTGAGGGCAGCTGGTGCATTGGCCAATTGAATGGTTAAGTTATTTGTGTAGCTTATTTCGTCGCGGTCATTTCAAGTATAATAACGCGAAAATCCGTTGAGCTATCAAAAGTTCGCTATTTGGAAGTTTTGTCGAAGTTGGAAATGTCTTTAAGCTCAGTTTTTGAGTTGAGTTTTAGTGTATGTTTTGGGGGCCTTCTTGTCATCTCTCGCATGAGTGGCTGTGAGATAGTTGTAGGTTGGCCTCTTATAGTTAAAAAGGGTTAAAGAACCCAATTTTTTGGTTGAACCAATTAGGAGTTAAGCTCGTTGGGGCGCTTCTTTGTTGAATTTCCAACCGGCAGATTTTTGGGGCTGTTTTGCACCAAGGGGTAGCAGTGTTGTATGTATTATTGCTGTAATCTATCTAGAATGGGAAAGTTGAGGTTGCCCATGTCATTTCAGGAGGAGTAACCGAGGAGGATTCAACTTCTCGTTATTCCCATTCTTCCAGCGGTTAAAGGCAAGTGCAACCGTATATCTCTTATAGGGTGTTTAGTTCATCGCTTGCATTATATATATATATGCTTACCCTATGGTTGCATTCGTGTTTATAAGCACGTCTAGTAAGGTAATTATCTTTTGAGAAAAAGGGTAAGAAATCATTACAAGTGTATCGTTGTTTGAACATGTTATGATTTGTTTGATGAACTTTATATGCCTTGCCATCATGAAATTCTGTTGCATCCTGGAGTGAATGCTATGTGCGATGTTTAATGATTTACGTCTAGATGCTGTGCAGCGCTTGCTAAATCTTACTTTCATATTTACGTTCACTAGTTTGATAGGCTAGAGGAATCTTGAAAGTATGGAATTGGATTGCTAAAATGGATTGATTTATGATCAAGATAGATGGAGTTAGTAATTACTCGAGTATTAGTGATGTGAGAATGAATATGAATGTTGAAAATGTGATTATTGATTGTTGAGAATGTGATTTGAGTGTTGAGAATGTGAATGGAAAATTATGGATGTGAGCGTTGGTGATGCTTCATGTTTGGCTATGGCTATGCAAATGTGAGAAGTAAATGTAGTTTGCAAATTGGTTTATGTCAATTGCATTTGTGCATTCATGATGGAAGAGGCGACCCATTCTCGATCTGCGGGCCTCTGTGCTCACTGTAGTAGTCTGAAAGTCCTACCTCGTGATCTGTACACGTGGTTGTATGGGAGCGAGTCGGTGAGAGTAGGCACCCTCCATCAAGGGGTGGAAGGGAATGAGAGGTGCACACGGCGGGTGTGCACTCGGCCATACCGGTATGTGCTAAAGGAGGAGATGAGACATGCATGATGCATCATATGCATGAGAATTGTGAAATATGCATTGTATTGACCATGATGAATCATGTTTAAGATTGTGTGTTACTATGTGCTGCTTCATACTTTGATTATTGTTCTGTGTAATTAAAGGAAATTCTAGTTGAGAACGGGGCTTTTGGCCGGTGCATTGATTAAGAAAGTATACTAGTACGAGCTTCGGAAATTGGTTCATGAGTAAGGTCTAATAGTTCTAACCATGTGCTTAGTTTCCTTACCTTGTTGCTGCACGTAATAGCAATTGTGTTGATTGTGCTAAGGAGTATGATTATAGTCGGCAATAAGTCTAAAATGTTAAATATGTGACGATGACGCAAGTGGATTGCGATGCATGTTGTGTGATCCCGCACGAATTCGCGTTGTGTGGTCTCGTCCGCTTGTAGAACTTATTGTGCTGTCACCCTTTGTTTTATGCGCTCATGAGTTTGAATAATCGAAAGTAAGTATTAAGTTATGTATGTGAGAACTAATTGATGTTTCTGCAGTTAAGTATGACTATGCTATGATTGGAAATGAATCAAGGTTGCATTTTTATTCATGACAATTGCACTTGAGCCTTTCAGCATGTTTGCATTGCATAGCGTTGCACTTAATGGCTCTTGTGGTGAATGGTAAAGTATGGAGGTAACCCCCCAAAAATTGTTTAAATAAGTTGTGTGCCAAATTCCTTGTATATGTTTTGTTCGATGCATTGCATGGTAAGCTAATGGTGAATGGCAGCAGATGATCTTTGGGTTAAGGGTAAATTACCGGATTAAGAATGGATCGGGTCGTGGATTCGTTCCATGTGGTCTAATGAGGTATGTGAAATCCGTGAATAAGGTAGTTGATGAGGTAATCAATAGTTATTTCTTCTTTTTGTTATCGTGTTAATTTAGTATTGAAGATATGGACATGTTTATGATTTAAATATGTAATTGCTATTGATATTGCTACTTGTTGTACTTCTTTGAGTCTTCGACTCACGTTTCTTTTGTAAATGTGTGTAGGTTCCTGAAGTCGGCATCTTTGGGATGGGAGTAGTAGCACGTCACAGCTTATCACCATAGTTTCATTTTAGCCTTGTGCTTTCAAACTTAATGAACTCATGTTTTGTAATAATTAACTTGTGGGAGTTATCTTGTGGTTGCTTAGGATCATGGTGGTTGGTTGATACCATGACCCATGATTGTGCTGGTTGGTTCCATTAGTTGCTTATGATATTGCTATGTTAATTGCTATTTTACACTTTCTTGAGTGGATGTCCTAGATTTAGGGAGGTCTTTGTTGAAATTTCTAATAATTTACGGTATGTTGCTAAGCAAGTTTAGTTGTATGGCTAAATTGCTCTAGTGTTTCGTGCTATCTGTTGGGTTCGTGAGGATGTAACATTGAGGCACGCGGTGATGGGAATGTTCTGATTGGTATCGAGCGGCTTGGTCCGTGGTGCTTGAATGTAGTGAGAAATTCTAGAATGAATTAAAATTTTCTTTGTATGAGCGTAGAAACATGGTTTAGGTTGAACCTTTAAAATGTGGCCCTAGGGCAATGACCTTAAAAAAAACTTAATGTAGAATGATTGAATAATTTAAAACTTGACACACAAATGCACAATAGGTTGGGTTGGGTACTTATTGCATTATGCTGTACTGTTTTATTTGAGCCTTGTCGATGAGTGCTAAATATGATGATGTTTATTATTATTTCTTTCCTTTTATGTAAGAGCTAAATGAGTATTTGTGATTAATTGGGTTGTGTTGCCGAAGGGTTTCGGTCACCTCCTTCTGTTGTGAAGTGGTCATGGTGATGGTTATGGCTGGGTAAAGCCACAGCCGGAAGTTTGAAGCCTCTCGTAGGTAGGAGCCGTCGTCTTTTGCGATAAGGTTTAGAGAGTGGATGGAATTTGTTGGGTTCTTTTGGCTTCATTGGTTGGAGTCAAATAGAAAAGTTTGGTGGTGGATCCTTCAGGGTTTCTTTTAACATTCTGCCGATCGGTTCGGTTGATTTATTTTGGTCTTTCTTTGGTTGGAAGCAAAGTAAAGGTGGTTGGTAATGAGTATTAGTTGATTGTTCTTTCAACGTTTTGGTTTTGCCTTCTTTGGTTGAAAAAAAGGAAGAAGAATTTAGTGTTGCGCCTCTTTTAGTTGCCATTTCAGCTTTGATGCGGTTTTTTTTTGTTGGTTGCTTCACGGAGAACGTCATCCATTTATTCTTGCGTTGTCATTCTCCGAGTTTAAAAGGAATTATTGAAGTCTTAATGTAACACTTAAGTCTTGTGGATTCTTGGTGTTAAGGCTTTATCGGAATTGATGTGGTTAATCATTTGGTTTTCCCCTTGCATCCATCTTCCTTCTTGAAAGCAGATCTTGAGATTTGTTGAGGAGTAGCTGCGTGTTAGAATTTGGGAACTCCAGAGTTGAGTTCTATTGCGATTTACGATTGGGTTTTCTGGAAAGAAAGATGTATTTGGTGTTGTTCATGTTTAAGAATGGTGGCTTCCTTAAAGGTTGGGTATGTGACCCACGAGGGTGTTTAAGACGTTAAGAGGATAATGAGTAGATAGAGCTTTCAGATGCTATGGGTTACTGATTCCATTGAAGTGAATTGTTGATTATCTAAAGACAACCTAATTATTGTGAGGTTGGGATGATTAAGCGAGATGGTAAATGATACGAAGTGAAAATTGATTAGAGTTAATGCAAAGTGTTGAGAGTCATGGAAATTTCGAGATTTGTGTTTCTGTAAGGCTAATATCAAACACGGTTGAGAAGGTCTAGAATCTTCTGTGGACGAATTTACCAGGGCAAAGTGATGGTGTAAGGCATTGAGGTATGATGGGGTAAAGACATGAGGATTGTTGGTTTTTTTTTTGTAACTTCTGCTCAAACCTGTTGGACTTTTCAGGATTGGGTGACTAAGAAATCTTGGCTAGAGTATTGGAATATTAGAAATGGTGAGATTCGAGTTGAGCCTCTTTTAAAGGTTCATGGATTCAATTGATTGTATGATCTTTTGGGGATGCATACTCTTGATCAAGTTGCGGAGTTGTTTTGATCATTAAAAGTGAGAATGAGAGCGTAATGATGAACCAATGGATTGATGATTTTCTTTTGGAATACTTATTTCATCGGGCAACGCCAATCTTTGGTCTTGGCTAAGTTGCTAGCTTATGTAATGATTATGGATTTTGCACTTAAGTGTGTGTATTTGGAGTGTGCTTTTTAGCGCACAAAGTGAATTAACTTTCGAGCTAATTAATATTTGAAGGAAATGGATAGACATAATGGAACATGTGGACGCTCTTGAGTTGAACATATACATACTTGTAGCTCTATTTCGACTGGAGTTGGATTAAGTGTTAGTGTGTATGGTTTTTGCGAATGTTTATGCAAGGTGAACCTTATGAATGTTTCATGAGAAATTTTGTTGGTAAGGTGGTTTTGCAGGAATAAGTTCCTTTTCCTCTTAAGGGAAAAGGTGATGGTGATGGGTGCAGATGCTCAATTTGAGAATCGGTTGGCTCTTCCAACATGTCAATTTTGGTTGAGAGGCGTGATCAAAGGGCCTCGTGTCAAGCTTGTTGTCATGAGTAACTTGAGTCGTGGTAAGGGGTGGAGAGAGAGATCGAAATTTGTAATTTAAGCTAAAGAAAAGGAAATGAGGTTAAAGGTTGAGAAGTTCTTGTGAAGTTCTGTGATCAGGAAATTCTTTGGAGTCTAAAATGCTAGGGAGCTGCATCTCTTGCCAATTTTAGTAGAAGTTGGAGTGAATGTTCCATCGTGAGAAGTCACTTCGTTGAGCTAAGCCGAATCGTTTTGTTAATTGTTGGATTTGAGAATTTGGTTTATCGTTGCATCCAGTTGAGTACCTTCATTGATGCTTTAAGTCTGAATTTAGGATTAAGTCCCTTGTGGACTTTGTTCTTGCAGTTGACATTCTTCGAATTCGGGGTCGAATTCCTTTAAGGGGGGGAGAGTGTAATATTTCGAAACCTCATTTCAATTTTATTTGGGCCTTCCGCTGGGTGAGTGGGGCCATCTGCCATGTAATCTCAGGGTCAATTGTCCTTTTTGAGGGTGTTTGGGCTAAAAGTGTGGGTTGAGAGGGGTATTTTTGAAATTTCCCCTTCTCACTTACTTTTCACCTACCCTCATCCTTTTCCTTGGCTGTGTGTGTGGCTGAAATCTCTTGGGTTGCTGCCATTTTTTCCCCTTCTCTGCCGACTGGGAGGGCTCCTGGCTGCCGACTCCTTGCGCCTTGCTCCCGTCCGGCGCACCTCCAACCTTCCCTGCTGGGAAGCGTCTCCCCAGCCAGGCAAGCTCAGCATCTTCTCCCCGCTGCAGGTGGTGCTCGGCTCCTGCCGTGCTCTCGGCTCCTGTGTCGCATGCCCAAGCCCTGGCCGGAGCTTCATCCCGGCTCATGGCGTCCTGCTTGCCCTCCACCCAAGCCGGCTTCTTCTTTCTCCTCTTCCTCCATGGTAAGTGAGGTGAGGGTTTAGAGATGTGGCTTGGGGCCTTTTCTGGTGGGGATGATTCTAGGGCTTTTGGATTTGGGGCTATCAGGAGAAATGCACTAGTTTGGAGGGATGTGTGGGTTGGTGTTTAGATTATGCGAAGGTTGTGATTTGCGACCGTGTTTTGATCGAGTTCGGGGCCCCTAGTGGCCGGGTGGCCGTAGAGAAAATCGAAGTTTGCGTTCTTAAGTCTATTTAGAGCCCAAGAAGTCGCGAATTGGCCCTGCCATTTGGGAGTTCTTGGCTGTTTCGTGAGGCTGTCCAGTTTGAGTTATGCGATCGTTACCCTCTATGCCTCGCCGATCTGAGGGCAGCTGGTGCATTGGCCAATTGAATGGTTAAGTTATTTGTGTAGCTTATTTCGTCGCGGTCATTTCAAGTATAATAACGCGAAAATCCGTTGAGCAGATCAAAAGTTACGCTATTTGGAAGTTTTGTCGCGAAGTTGGAAATGTCTTTGCAAGCTCCGTTTTTTGGTTGAGTTTTAGTGTATGTTTTGGGGCCTTCTTGTCATCTCTCGCATGAGTGGCTGTGAGATAGTTGTAGGTTGGCCTCTTATAGTTAAAAGGGTTAAAGAACCCAATTTTTTGGTTGAACCAATTAGGAGTTAAGCTCGTTGGGGCGCTTGCTGTTCAGAATTTCCAACCGGCAGATTTTTGGGGCTGTTTTGCACCAAGGGGTAGCAGTGTTGTATGTATTATTGCTGTAATCTATCTAGAATGGGAAAGTTGAGGTTGCCCATGTCATTTCAGGAGGAGTAGCTTCGAGGGAGGATTCAACTTCTCGTTATTCCCATTCTTCCCGCGGTTAAAGGCAAGTGCAACCCGTATATCTCTTATAGGGTGTTTAGTTCATCGCTTGCATTATATATATATATGCTTACCCTATGGTTGCATTCGTGTTTATAAGCACGTCTAGTAAGGTAATTATCTTTTGAGAAAAAGGGTAAGAAATCTGTTACAAGTGTATCGTTGTTTGAACATGTTATGATTTGTTTGATGAACTTTATATGCCTTGCCATCATGAAATTACGCTGCATCCCTGGAGTGAATGCTATGTGCGATGTTTAATGATTTACGTCTAGATGCCGTGGCAACGCCTTGCTAAATCTTACTTTCATATTTACGTTCACTAGTTTGATAGGCTAGAGGGAATACTGAAAGTATGGAATTGGATTGCTAAAATGGATTGATTTATGATCAAGATAGATGGAGTTAGTAATTACTCGAGTATTAGTGATGTGAGAATGAATATGAATGTTGAAAATGTGATTATTGATTGTTGAGAATGTGATTTCGAGTGTTGAGAATGTGAATGGAAAATTATGGATGTGAGCAGTGGCTGATGCTTCTGTATTTGGCTATGGCTATGCAAATGTGAGAAGTAAATGTAGTTTGCAAATTGGTTTATGTCAATTGCATTTGTGCATTCATGATGGAAGAGGCGACCCATTCGATCAAGGGCCTCTGTGCTCACCTGTAGTGAGTCTGAAAGTCCTACCTCGTGAGTCTGTACGTGGTTGTATAGGAGCGAGTCGATGAGTAGGCACCCTCCATCAAGGGGTGGAAGGGGAATGAGAGGGTGCACACCGACGGGTGTGCACTCGGCCATACCGGTATGTGCTAAAGGAGGAGATGAGACATGCATGATGCATCATATGCATGAGAATTGTGAAATATGCATTGTATTGACCATGATGAATCATGTTTAAGATTGTGTGTTACTATGTGCTGCTTCATACTTTGATTATTGTTCTGTGTAATTAAAGGAAATTCTAGTTGAGAACGGGCTTTTGGCGGTGCATTGATTAAGAAAGTATACTAATCGAGCTTCGAAATTGGTTCATGAGTAAGGTCTAATAGTTCTAACCATGTGCTTAGTTTCCTTACCTTGTTCTTTGCGTAATAGCAATTGTGTTGATTGTGCTAAGGAGTATGATTATAGTCGGCAATAAGTCTAAAATGTTAAATATGTGACGATGGCGCAAGTGGATTGCGATGCATGTTGTGTGATCCCGCACGAATTAGCGTTGTGTGGTCTCGTCAAGCTTGTAGAACTTATTGTCTTTGTCACCCTTTGTTTTATCGCTCATGAGTTTGAATAATCGAAAGTAAGTATTAAGTTATGTATGTGAGAACTAATTGATGTTTCTGCGAGCTAAGTATGACTATGCTATGATTGGAAATGAATCAAGGTTGCATTTTATTCATGACAATTGCACTTGAGCCTTCGGCATGTTTGCATTGCATAGCGTTGCACTTAATGGCTCTTGTGGTGAATGGTAAAGTATGGAGGTAACCCCCCAAAAATTGTTTAAATAAGTTGTGTGCCAAATTCCTTGTATATGTTTTGTTCGATGCATTGCATGGTAAGCTAATGGTGAATGGCAGCAGATGATCTTTGGGTTAAGGGTAAATTACCGGATTAAGAATGGATCGGGTCGTGGATTCGTTCCATGTGGTCTAATGAGGTATGTGAAATCCGTGAATAAGGTAGTTGATGAGGTAATCAATAGTTATTTCTTCTTTTTGTTATACGTGTTAATTTAGTATTCGAAGATATGGACATGTTTATGATTTAAATATGTAATTGCTATTGATATTGCTACTTGTTGTACTTGCTGAGTCTTCGACTCATGTTTCTTTTTGTAAATGTGTGTAGGTTCCCTGAAGTCGGCATGCTGGGATGGGAGTAGTAGCACGTCACAGCTTATCACCATAGTTTCATTTTAGCCTTGTGCTTTCAAACTTAATGAACTCATGTTTTGTAATAATTAACTTGTGGGAGTTATCTTGTGGTTGCTTAGGATCATGGTGGTTGGTTGATACCATGACCCATGATTGTGCCTGGTTGGTTCCATTAGTTGCTTATGATATTGCTATGTTAATTGCTATTTTCTGCCTGCTGAGTGGATGTCCTAGATTTAGGGGAGGTGCTGTTGAAATTTCTAATAATTTCTGGTATGTTGCTAAGCAAGTTTAGTTGTATGGCTAAATTGCTCTAGTGTTTCGTGCTATCTGTTGGGTTCGTGAGGATGTAACATTCAGGGCACGGGGTGCCGGGGTGTTACAGCTACAACTCAAACCATTTTCATCAATTGCATTTGAGTTCAAAACTCGACTTCATTCCGCAATATTCATACGACATAATTAGCAAGGCAAAGAAATGCGCTAATTCATCAAATTCAATTCAATCTCCCCTTTTTGGGTTGAGTCTACGACTCACTCTTCAATTACCAAAATCACTGTGAGACCCCGTTCTGATGAACAGGAACCTCCATGTGATTACTGTGCTATTCCCTGGATCAGTAGCTAGCACTCACATGTTTACAACAATTGGAAATCACAACCATACAAAACATTAATTAAGCGGAAGCGATTACACAAATAATATTACAACTCGAGAAATATAGCAGCGAAAAAAAGCAATATCCTCGGTTTGCCCATCCAATCCCGAACAATGACTGAGCATAACTCCTTAGAAATAAAACGCTTCAAAGAAGAACCGCAACTGCGGCAAAACGAACTTCGAAGATCGCTAGCACACACCTACAATATAATTAGGCAAGGGTGAGTATTTTACATACTCAAGAAGACTTGAAACAAAACCTACAATACATGCGAGGCCATTTCAAAGGAGGCTATTACGGTTAATTTGCATAAATCTAATTTGAATTTGGAAACCAAGTTATTTGCAATCGAATTTAAAAGAGCAAGATTAATTGATAGCAAATAAGTAAAGCATAAATAACACTCACCGTCCTCCATGGCGTGAGCGACGAATCAAACCTTGCCATCGCATGGCATATATCGATTCTTTGTCCACACGAGGCTGCTTGGTGATTCAATACTTGCCCACACAGGTATAGCATTGGGTCATCGTGGGGTAAGCTAACTTGTAAAATAAACCCTTTTGGAAACAATAAAACATTTAACTCGTGCAAGTTCACCAAGACACCCATGACCATGGTGCGGCTAATCAATTAGATTTAAACTCTGCAGAGGTGTACAACATTACCCACAAGGAATGATCCACTCATCACGTCGTAGTGAATCGCCATACAAGAGTATGCGAATGAGCGATCATACATAGTCATTAAATTCCTAGACAAGGCTTTACACCAGCCGGGCGTTAACCCTCGCCACAAAGCAGACACTCACCCAAGCCGTGGATCCACATTTATCACACCCAACACCACGTCTCTCGCCCATGGCAAGGCGTACAGTTGCATTAGCAAGTAGAAACCCGTCGGTAGAACTGACCGGAATCTGTGCAAGCTCCGCCTACCAATGAGCAAAGCCATGTCTAAACAATTTAATAGGCTAAGGCTACCCATACTCACCCTCGTGGTTTGTACGGATTTTCTTGGATCATACAACACGATGTTCGGTCCTTAGTTGTGACACGGCGACACTTCACCCTACACTACGTGCAATTACTTCACTGTGGCTATTGCCAATAATCGCCGCATCAAAGCATAGTTTCATTTTGGGTTTTAATCAAAATTACCCACCACCAACAAAGACATTTTCAATGTTTCAAAAACAATTATTGAGTTGATCATGTACATCGTTTATTCTAAAGCATGGCTAAGCAGGTTAATATCATCGTATATACCCAAGATGACATTAAGTAGTGCCAAATCCGTAACCTATGGTTATCAAGGTTCACATGTTCAAAATCATCAAAGGAGATTCATGTGCCAATAGGTATATCTACCAAACCACAAGATAGCAATTTACATAAAGTAAACGCATGCATAAAACAATTTGATGCACAAAAGGAATATAAAATACTGGGATCAATATGGTCAAAGGATGCTTGCCTTGCTTAATTATTGATTACGACGAAGACGAGGATTGCGGCTGACGACGACAAAGAAGATAGAGACGTCGGGTTCTACACGTCGATCGACGGAAAATACAGCAAAGCAAATAACTAACTTCAATAAGGCAAAAGGAAATAGATAGAAAGAACAAATAAAACTCTTTACGAGAACAGGGATTGCTCTTTTTATGAATTTATTAATCTTATTTTACGAATTCAAGATGCTAAAATTGGTTGGATTAATAGAATTAGTCATTAGTTACAAACTTTCATTGATTTGTTAGTCATAATACATTTCTGATAACCTTATTACTCAAGGGTTTTGCTTTATTAGGATTCAGATTCGAAGCAAGATAAAATAAGAATATTTCCTTAGATTACCGCAGATTGTAACTTAGAGCTCAATTCTAGGTTATTCTTTACATTATTCGGATTTAGATGAGTTGTTTTGCGAGTTGATGAAAAGGCTTAAATGATCATCTTAGAGTATGAATGATTAGCTCTTTATCTTTAAATGATTTCGCTTAGCATTAGTTTCATGCAAGTTAAATCCATTGATTTGGGCTACTGGGTACATATTCGAGGTTCTAAGAAGATTCTGGTGATACAATTAACTTAACTACAGGTTTCCTTCATTATTACCTAAGGTATATCCATTCGCATTAAAGTCTAAAGGAATGTGATTACTTAGGGTTATTCAGCTGCTAAGATTAATATGCAAAACATGATGAAGTATGGTTATTTCTTCACAATAAGACGATTTATACTTTGTATAACAATTCTAAGCTATTTCCATAAATTTTAGGCTTTGGCTGATACAATATATTCATGGTTGAAAAGGCTTAAGTGACATTGTAAAGTTAACGTTATTCGGAATCGGCCAATAGCAAATCAAAAGGTTAATCACTTAAGGGTTTTGATCTAATGAGATTAATAGGCAAACCTTAATGGAATAATATTATTTTTATAGATTATGGTAGTATATACTTTGTATAGTGTTTTTAAACTAGTTTTACATATTTTAGCATTTAGACAAGTTATATTATCTGTTGTTGAAATAGCCTAACTGATCACATTTGCAAACCTTAAATCGGCCATGTTTCGTTTTAAGTTTCTAACTACACCATACATGATCTTTGATTCATTTTTCAGGCATTAGCAGAATACCATCCTAGAATTGTTTCAAAGCTGGTTTGGCATTATTTTAACTTTAATTGCAATAGATTAACTATTTACTTATCGTTATGATTTACATTCCCTTTCATTAAAAGAATGAAACTTCAACCTTATCTTAAATATTTTCACATGCACAGATCCTTACTATTTTTAGGAACTTATTATGAATTACTTTATCATTTGGTGAGCCATTATGCTAGTATTTTGCTAATGACCATAATAGGGTTCATTTAAAGATGGCAAAGCAAACAATACCAACTTAATCCAACAATTGAGCATTTTCACATGTTTGAGTTTATTATGATTCCAGGACACATGTAAATTAATTTAATTATTTCTGGAATTACATTTCCTTGAATATAACAACATCCATAATAATGCTTACTCCTAAATTTAACTCTACTAATCGTTTTGTGACTCAAGAATTAAGTATTTTTGTATATTTGAATACATCACTGAATTCTAAAATCTCATGAATACTGATTTCATCATTTCATTAATAATTATACACAAATTCTTATTAGAAACCATATTAGTACCATAATCAAGGTTTAAATTAAATAATTATACAACAGTCCAAAAATTAAATATTTTTATATATTCAGATTCTTTCTCATTTTAGATAATTATACAAATTTGTTTCACTGGTTTGTGACTAAAGATGTACAAGTTATTAATAGATGAATGCATTTGGCCAGGAGGATGAATGGAAATCTAGAATGCGCTTTCAACTAGAGGGAGCCTTTTACCCTTTTGACCGAGGCTTCACGTGTGGCTGCGGGAGGGCCCCATCGGCGATGAGGAAAGCAGGATGGCCTAGGGCTTCAACGCGCGCGCTACTCCGGTGAACTTCCGTGGCGAAGCCTGCAGGAGGTCAAGCTCAACAAACCGCACTGGGGTGGTGTTGATTCGTTCAAGACGCAATAGGAGGCGCTTGGGGACCGGAGCGGCGGCGAAATGGCGAGTTTTGGAGAAAACAACGGCATTAGGGATTGAATCGATGGCTTTGTAAGCATCACGGGATCACAGGAGTCCATTCTTGGGGCTTACGGAAGGAGAAACTCAGAGGGCTCTACCCACTGGCCACGGACTCGGGGAAGAAGGCGCCTGCCAGGCAACTGCAGGCGTGGGGAGCTGAAATTGAGGCTTGAGCCGAAGTCAGTGGGGGCCAATGATGCTCCACGCGTGAGGAATTGGAAGGAGGATCACTCAATCACTCGCATTTTGCTTCGCACCCGAGCTGCAGAGCTTGCTGGCTATGGCGATTTGGGGGTTCCTGCGCCTTGGCTTGAAGAAAGTGAAGAAGACTGAGGGGGAGTGAGGAGGGCCTCATTGCGGTGCGGTTGTAGCCAAGAGTTGCAGCCTTGAGTGGGATTCGTGGCAACAATCGCTCGTAGTGCGCCACTCGAGGCTTGGAGTCTTGGCGATGGAAGAACGGAGGAGCGAGCGAACGAGGAGGTGATGCGTTCGGTAGAGGTGACCTGGGTCCATTGTCAGTGACAGGGAGTTCTCAAATGTGCCAATGGAACGGAACGGCAATGAGTGGCCCACACGTCGATGGCAATTCGAACTTCTAATTTCATTTTGATTTTCCTTTTGAGATCAATTGAAGTGTAGTATTTTTGAAACTTTGTTTTTCAAAAGAATTTAACTTCGGAATGCTTATATAAAATTTTCAATTCCATTTGTGATTCCATTATTTTATGTGAATTCCGACAATGCATTTATTTGGATTTAAAAGATATCTTTTCATTTTACTTCTTCAATATTTTATGCATAAAATCTCAATTGGTAGCTAAAACAATTTAATTGAATGATCAGGATTCTCGTGGCAATTTTCTAAACTTTTACTTTTTACGTTTTACCTTTTCCTCGTTTTTCATCCTTTGTTTCCTTTTGTTGGATTTTTCATATAAAGAATAATTTCAAAGAAATCCAAATGAAATTCAATAACACCAAGAAACTCAGAAGTAAATATTTTCAAATTCAAAAATATTCATTTTCACTTTATTAAATTTTCGGGATGTTACAATCACCATCCATATGACACACCATTTACCACAACACTCATTATCAAAGATGCAATGCACATGAATGCTCATTTCGATGCACGTACCGGTACTGCCGAGTGCCCACCCATCGGTGTGCACCCTCACGTCCCTTCCATCCCGTGGAGGTGCCTACTCTTCTTGTCTCGCTCCTATTCACCTCGATGAATGGGACTACAAAATAGGACTTTCGTGTTCACTACGTGTGAACACAGAGGCCCGTATCAGCATGGGTCGCCTCTTCCATTATGAATGCACAAATGCAATTTTCATGAATGAAATGCAACTTTTCATTCAATGCCAACACTAACATACCATAACCACATACATACACATAGCCAATTCTCACATTCATAAGTTGCCAGCGGCACTAGTCTCATCAGATTCAACAGCAAGACATGACAACACATTACAGCGTTTCTATCATACAATTAACACAATTAATTTCAAACTACAATCATAATCATCTAATCGATTCGCACACATACTCAATTCCATTCCCCAGACGGGGCATAGTTAAGTACAACTCTTATAAATTAACCGTGAGTATCCATGTACCCCATCCTAGTTAATCACTGCAAGATTAACAAAGGTACAGTAACTCACCGAGATGAAGGCTTACTAGTGACCACTCGAATCCAATAGCTAATCATGTCCTCGAAGGGACGATCACCAATATAACTCATACTTGCCATAATCAATAGAAAATTAGCCATGAATAGATAAATAACAACAAACAATTCAATTAGGCACCTTACTCGATGTACTTGCCTTTAACCTTGAAGAACGAAGTGAGGTGCAGAGGTCCTCGACCCAGGCGCGGCTCCTCCTAAAGGAAGATTATACAATTCACTCAAAACATACACGACATCACAAATCGCCAATGATAAGAACTAATACGACCCGCAAAAACCCTTTTTTTTAGATAACTCAAAAAGTTTTCGGCCGGCTAGGCAAAAGACCAAAACTCCTAAACCACTCACCAGTATTCCACGTTCTGGGACTCTACGGAGAGTTTAGAAATAACCTACCAAATACTCCATAGGAGCTCACATAGTTCGGCAATAAAGCAACACAGCAAATTAATGCACAATCCCTCTAGAACTCATTACAGATCGAAAAGCAAACATTTAACCCTTGTGCATAACATCAATTCAACAATCCACATTTTTTACCCCATTCCTTACTCTGTACAAAACAAGTTCTTATGCAATGCAAGACCGCTACAACTGAACCATCTCCCATCCATCCAAGGAGACAATAGTATCACCAAACACAAGAACGAATCGACCTCAGCACATACTAGCATACGTTCCAACCTAACATCCAGGTCAGGCCTATACTAGAGTAAGATATACACATCTTAGCTAGTAAGGGTCATCACACGATTAGACACGCTAATCATAACTTGCATAATCCTTTACTGAAAAACAAATACATACTCATTTCCATAAGCCACATCACACTTGTGCTTAGCAACAACGAAATTGAGTTAATCAAATTAGCCTACAACTTAAACATGAGCAAATAACTCCATAAAGGTCTATACTAGTTATCGGTAAATCACAACTAAGCACTGAGCAAAAAAAGACATGGGTACACCCAGTAATCCAACAAACACACAAATCAGATTTATATGCTACCCACACTAGACCTTTGTACCTCCATTACAACTTCCATACATGTCAATATACATGAAAATCTACTGCACGTCCACCCCAAATACATCAGGAACCAGGAATACATAGTATAGTTTAGTTGATCACAGCACAAAAGCCCCAAAACTGACATTTGCAAGTTTACCGACTAAATTCAATTCACATCAAGTTTCTTCTCAGCAACTCAACCCAGATTTGATACACAAATTACCATTCATTAACTATAATCTCACCATTTAGTACCTCATGGAGGAGGTGAATGCTAGCCTGGTGAGCGAGGTTGAGGGCGGCGGCGGAAGGAAGGGGAAGCGACGGCGGCCGGACGCCTTGGCCTTGGTCGTGACGATGGCGGCCAGAGGCACCACAGGTCGGCGGCGGCGGCGGGGCAACAACCTGGTCGGCGGCGGCAGCGACAGAGGCACCGCTGGTCGTGGCGGCGGCGGTCGTGGAATCGTAGCGCGCGATTCAAATCGGAGGAGAGACGAGGTTGGAGGGGACGCTGGCGGCGGCATCCAGGGGAGCGGTGAAGCCGGCTGGGTGCAGGAAGAGCCGCAGGAGGACTCAGTCGAGCCAGTGAACGGCGCAGGGAATTCTCCAGAAGCCTCGCGAAGGGACAGGGGAGGCGTTAATGGGGGTTTGGGGGCGCTGGAAATTGCGGCTGGAGGGGTGGGGAAGATTAGAGTTAGGGTTGGGTGGGAGCATTTGGGTCGGTTGGGGAAAAACAAGCCCCAAAAGGAAAACAAACAACTATTTTTTTTCAAAGCTTAAGGCTCAAGGACCAGACCAAATTCCAGTCTAGAAAAGAACTGAGATGTTACAGTTTCACACACCAACTACACTTGATAGGGGTCATTCGTTTGACAAAACTCATTAAATAAAAAATAAATCAATAAAATTAAGCCAGCTGTCTATATTTCAATCAATAATGCGCCACCTAAGAGCAGCATGTGGTGTATAAAATTCCCTGAAGTAAGACTATATGATATATAGATCCACCTATTTCAAATATTTGTCTATACGTAACCTATTTAATATTAGACTTATTTAAAAGGATTTATCACAAGGAGTCGTAAGGTTCAAATAGAACGGTGACACTCCATTTAAAAGATACGGTGTTGAGAAGACTGGTGATCAAAGAAGTACAAAACAAAAGAAAAAACAAACTGGCTGCTCACGACACGTGCAAATCGGCTGGCGGGTTGGGCTTTGGGCCTGCATGGCAGTCCATTGAGTGTCCGGTAAAATCAAATCACATGATGGCTGATTGTTAGAGTCGCATGCGTGCACAGAGATGACGATCGGGTGGGTACCATCGATTCGACTGCCGTCCACCTAAATTTGAAACCTGAAACCATGCCGTCCTCAAACCCACTAGACTTATCGGGCACAGATCTGTATTCATATCCAAACCCGATGGGTACTCGATATCTAATGGATACCTATGGGTAGCAGACTATGCTAAAAACAGAAAGTTAACATGAGCTATAGATGACCAATAATACTGTAGTTTATTTCATTTAATTAGTATATCATGATGGCCTATAGGTGACTAACGATACTACAAGTTCAAGTGAGTACATATAAGATATTTGAAGACAAATACTACACCATTCCATAATGTTTTCATAGAAACAAAAGTGTTTTCATAGATATTGTATTTGGTTTCGATGAACAAGATGATAAGTATTAGAGTAAAATGTGGAAAAGTGATATGTAAACTCATTCAATGACTAAGATAAGATAGTAAACTCAATTGGCTTATATTTAACTCAGTCACATAGCATACACTCAACACTTATGACTACGGTGATAGGGCATCGTCTAAAAGAAAGAGAATGATATATGCATAACAAATTCAGACCATGATATGTGCAAAACAAATTCAGTGCATGATATATGCTCAACAAGTTTCTGAACATAGTATTGGCTTTTAAAGCCTTATATGTGTCTCAGCCTCTCATTTAGAAGTTACAGTTTCAATTTTCAAATATATATTTTATAAAAAGTGGGGTCCACATGTCATAGGATACCTATCGGGTATCCATGGGTACAAATTGACACCCACACACATCCTGTGTCCTTATCGGTACTCAAACCCAAAAACCCATAGTTTCAAAGTGCTACCCGTGCCCACCCTTATCGGACTGGGTAGCCGCAGATACCCAAACCCATGGGTAAAACTGCCATCCCTATGCGTGAAACCATCTCTTTCTAGCTTAGTAGCGGATTTTGTTTTAGCAAATCTAGCCCTATTACAAGTGAAATTACAAAAATAGCCTTCTTTCTAACAGCGGAAAGATCTGGAGATAACACGTGTTACCTTCTGTGGATTGGGAGCGCGGCATGTCCCTAGAGCACGGCACGTCCTGTGAGTTGCTGCGTTCTGCGTTCTGAGGGCGTGGAAGCTCCTATCACGCTCCCAGTCTATGAAAGGTACCATTTGTCTACTTCGAGTCCTTCGTGTTTAGAAAGAGTGCTATTTTTATAATTTCTTTCCCAAGAGGAGTAAATTTATAAAAAAATATATAAAAGGCTAGAATAGTACGTGATCACTTCCGTTTTAAACATCTCTATTCGTCCAATACAAGCACAGCATCCAAAAAAAGAGAACGGCCTTGCGGCCAAGGGCAACTACAAAATCACTTATTGTCGCCAACACGCTACAACTGTCAACATACTACAACTCACGACAGCCGTATTTGAAGATAAGCATATAGATTAAACCATGTTGGTTGATCTCACTTGACGAGAAGAAAAGTACCAACAATTGGATGACAGAATATGGTCCAACCCAGTAAAATTTAGTATGATCCAACCTAGTAAGATATAGTAGAACATCTCTTGCAAGTGTTGGTATCCTTTGAGTCTTTGATCCAGGGTTCCAAAAACCGCGATAAACCGCTCGGTTACCGTGGTTTTAGCGTGTCTCGAGCTGGCTCGGTTAGCTGAACCGACCGGTAAACCGCTGGAGTTCAAATTTGAATTCAAAAATTTTGAAAAATTTTAAAAATTTTATCCAAAAAAATCTAAAAATAATACTAATTCCTCTATGACCTATGGTGTAAAAATTTTATAAAAAAACAAAATTTGAAGACATTTATAAGCCATTCAATACGTACAAAATAGAAAAGAAAAAGAAAAAGAAAGCCGGCCTATGGGCTTTTAGCCCACAGGACAGGAGGCCTCGGACCGCCCACAGGCCGGCTTGCCCACGCCGGCCCACCCTCGGCCGAACAGCCCACGGGAAGAGGAGCATATGCTCTGAATCTGCCGACAGGAGGTCTCCATCTCCATTATTGCTTCCTGCCTTTCCCCACTCCAGCTCTTGCCAACCGAACAGCCGCCAGTGAGATCTGGCTGCGTCGCGCCAAAAACCACCGAAGTAGTGCCATTTTTTGTGCGGTTTGGAGGGAAAACTAAGTGGTTTTTGTGGTTTACCGCGGGAGCTTCGGTTTTCGACTGGGCGCATGAGTTTCACGATTTTCAGGTGACTTTCGTTCGTTTTTTTAGTGCAACCCGCTTAGCATTTGGAATGACAAAATATGTGTAAGTTTCTTTTGTGCAAACCACTTAGCATTGTTCACTGCCGTAGTTGATGCGTCATAAATCAGTAAGGTGAGAACTCAATGTTGGGTTAGGATTAGATGATATTTTTACTGTGTTGCTAAGAGCCAGCTAAGACTATACATGCTTGTGGCCGTTGATTGTAGTACATATTCGTGGCCATCGGATGTTGAATGCCACGGTAACCAAATATGTTGAATGAGAAGTTGATGCGCTACTCGTTGGCGTGCTATATGTGGATTCACTACATTGTATTGTTTTGCCTTGCGGACTGCAATTCAATGGAAATATACGTGTACATGTGGTGATTGTGATGCTTTGATTATTACCGTTGTGTGTGAATTGTGTGATCATTTTTTGCTATTGAAAACATACATAAGTAGATAACGTGCTTTGATTATTACCGTTGTGGCAGTGATTTTGATCTACCATCATGTAGAAGGTCAAATCCAAAATTTATCTTCTCCAAGAAAAATAAAAGAGAGTAACATAAGATGAATTTTACTCATTGGTTGCACATATAATGAAAACATTATATAATTTCATAATTTTTGAGAAAAGGGAGTCACATATGATGAATTTTTCTCATGTGGCAGTTTTTGAATTTTTGAGAAAATTTAAAATTTGATAAAATCTTTAAAATAATTTTTAAATGTTAGATTGTGACTAGAAATTTAACAAAAAAATTATAATTTTTGGAGTTGGTTTTCCAATTTTAATAATTGAAACATGCTTTATGGATTAATTAAATTAGAAAAATGATTTTGAAATTAAAAAACCTGTTTAGGACAAAAGAGTAGTCTTGTGCCAGCCCACATGCATATCCGGATATCCGACCCATCAATATCCAGATTATTCGAATCCGTATCCGACGGATAGTGAGCTACCGAATCTGTATCCGTATCTGACAAAAAATCCGTATTCGATCCAATACTATTTGACAAATATCCGATCCAATAGAATCCGTATCTGAAAATTATCCAGATCGGTCGGAAACTATCTGATCCATCAAGGATGATGAGCGAGCATTGACCACCGACGAGGATCCGGTACATACAATTATTTGGGGGAAAAAGAACTAAATTTTATTTATTCATTGAGTATAGATACAAAGTTATTACCTCATTAAAAACCTTCTGCTCGGAGTGGGGTTACCTTAGTAAAGAAATATAGTAACAACATGCATATATAATAACTAATGAAAGAGAGAGAGAGAGACGATGAAGGTGGGAGACGGCGACTACGTCGAATGGGTCATAAGGGGAGGCAAAGGGAAGAGATAGTGTTTGATGATAGTTTAGGCCGCTAGCGTAAGATAGTTGATAATAGGATGGGTTGTAGATTGGATGTTTTCTACGAAAGGACCATTTTCATGCTGGACCGGCCTAAGCATGTCTAGTCGGTCGTGTTGTACCATGCAGAGTTTTTAGGCTTAGCTCGACTCATAATTCATGCCATGCCAGCTCGGTCCGAAGGCATCCATGCCATGCCATGCTAGACCGGCTGTACAGACTGACAGCCCAAAAAGGGACGGCTCAATGCCCAGATCTAACACCACTGATGTCCTTAACTGATGCACACCATTGTCGTAGATCTAGCGGACACAGAGCTAACTACCGACCACCGTGCTATCTCCGCAAGAAAAGAAAATACTTGCTTTAAAACAATATCAGCTTGAGGATAATGTAAAACCGGGAATATCAGTGCAGGAGAAGGACGACAGTGACTCGAGAATCACTCTTTCTCAAGGGATTCTAGCAACGCATTTGTGGAAGAAATGCATGGCATAGAATTAAAATTACAGGCGGAAATTGTGTATTTATCGTGCTAGTTAAGACATCATATGAAATTAGGAATAAGGCCTGGTACTGAAACCATCACCACGTGGAGTAAATGAAGAAATGAAATCAAACGGAGTTTGCCGAAAAGATAACTAATCTTTGCGTCACATTACAGCGGGGTGTTAGCCCGAGACACGGACAGAGGCCAAGGGACGGCGATCAGCGCCGCCAGTTCCTCCACCATCACCGTCAAACGACGCAGTGCCGCCATCGCCATGACGCCGCCGTAGCCCGTCGGTTACAGGTTCACGGAATAGTTGGATGTATTCCCGGATCGTTGGAGCAGTGTTCTCTATTTCCTTTGCCTTCTGAATCCACTCGATGATCGAGCCCTGCAGCTGGGCAGGCGCATGTGCAGCCCACGAGTCGAGGAATGCAGGGACTACACGTGTCCAACTCTCCACCAGCTCGTCTTGTCGACTTTGCCACAGCTTTGCCCTCCTACCTTCCGTAGTGGTTCTCCGCATGGTCCTCCTCATGGCTGTCTTCTCAAACTGAAGGTATGCACTAGCATGTTTAGACTTCCAGATCATCTGATACGCCGTCGCTCCGGCATTCCGGCGAAGGCAATCTGTCGCCTTTGGCAGCACGATCTCGCCCATCTGTTCCAAGGTAATGTTTGCACACAATCCATGTTGCTCCTCCCCATTAATCATCTCTTTCGCAAAACCCCCGATGCCAGGCAGCAAGTCCTCTGAAGATGCATGGGGCGAGAAGAGGAATCCAAGTTTCAGATACGGAAAGCCTTTCTGCAGGTAACTTGTTTTGCCTTTGATGATTGTTCTCCTTCTGTTGCAACAAGCAGGTTGTGGGATATAGCCCTGCAAATACACGTAGATAACTGGTTCCAGAGAAATACATGGCAACAATTCTGATGGGTTTGCATTGCTACTACCGCAGGGCTGCTTGTACTGGTCATGTTGCTTGCAACATAGTGGGTTTGGGCGAAACCACTGGGTAAAAACACCGTGAATATTGTTCCAATGGTGTTTACCGCTACAATCAGCATGTGGCATCCAGTAGAAGTCCAGAGTAGGCAGCTGAGTGAGCTTCATCTTAACGGTTTCAGCTGTAGACTTGAAGTGAGGTGTAGAAAACAACTCAAGGCATTTGATTGCAATCCCAACTATGTCCGTGCTCTCTGAAAGTTGTAAGCTGAGAGCAAGGAGGAAATCATTCTCTGGTGCATCACCATTTTTGTGGATAAAGAGCAGGCCGCCCTCTATTCCGTGCTCGCCAGTACTAGCGGACCGTAGACAAACTAGATAGTGTTGATTTCCCCTTGCAAATGTACACACTGTTGTTTTGCCTGCAAGAAGGTGCCTTACAAGAGGGTCGAAGAATAGGTATTGCCGCGGTGTGCCACCATGCTCCAGGAATCTCAAAAAATCACTAGCAGAATCTGCGAACCACTCGAATCTTCGCACAACGCATCTACTGGACTCATAGTTACTACTACCGCTAAAAAAAGAGGAGATGAATGACTTGGTAGTATGAGCGATTCGTTTAGGGAAGGAGGACTTCTTTACCTCCTGTTCCATCTCTTCTTCTTTCATGATTTGTTGTTTGCATTTGTGCAGTGTTTCGTCGCACTCCCGGGCAGCACGCTTCAGCTTTCTCCGCCAACGGAGCAACGCCGACGCGTCGTTGATCTTCCACTTGTCAGATGTCTCTAGTGCGGCCTCCAACTTGATGTGCGCCATCTCCAGCCTCTCCACGTTCTCCTTTGCATTTGATTTGCACTCGTACTTGTCCATCATACAAGAAACGATCTGGTTAACCGTCTCCTGGACAACTGCAGAACTAACCATGTCTGCCATTAGGATTCAGCAATCTGTAGAAATCCTGCAGTACGTGCACGCTCAGCAAAAAGAAAAATAGTAGGTCACTCAACCTGATCAAGTTCTGTTATCAATTATGTGGTAAAGTGTAGGGGAAATCTCAACCTGGCCGAGTTGAATTTGTAGTAGCTAAGATTGTAGGAAGGAAGTTCAATTGCAATGTTAGTGGACAGAGACGAGAGTTGGTGTAAGTGGCTGTAAGAATACAACTGGATGTGACAGAATTGCATGACACCGGTGAATGACTGCCGTATGTGGATTTGGATTCCACAAACAATGACTGCACCGCCAACCCCCAACCGTAGATTTGGCTGACGCAGAGCTAACCAACTACCAACCACCATGCCATCGATCCTCAAGGAAAAGAAAACTTACTTTTAAAACAATGTGAGCTTGATGATAATATAAAGAGACTTTTTACCGTCTTTAGGAGGCACCAAGCTATGTATTAAGCTAGCACTGAAATGAGGTAGCAAGAGGTACAAGAAAAAGATAATTTGGTGGTATCTCCTGGCACCACTCAACGATGGTAAAACTCTCGAATGTAAAACAAGGAATATCACTGCAAGAGAAGGAAAATGACATAGACTTGAGATAAATTACTCGTTGAAAATGAACTGTGTACACTGTTTCTTGAGGGTGAAGCAGACAGACTATGGCAACGTGTTCGTGGAAAAAATGCATGGGCATAGAAATTATAGGCCGAAATTGTGTATTTATCATCATAGTCAAGACAGCATAGAAATTTAGAAATAAGGTCTTGTACCGAAACCATCACCACTCGAAATAAAAGAAGAAATGGAATCAATCGGAGTTTGCCGAAAAGATAATTAATCTTCAAGTCTTCGCAGTCACTTATTTTTTTTAGAAAAAATGTTCCTAGCATGATCCAGGCTTTCGACCAAGTCTTTGATCGATGCTTGATCCACTCGTTTAAAGGAAGAATGGGACAATCCACAGCCTAGCTACGGGAAATCTCACACGGTAATTTTATCTCATCGTCAGACAAATAAATCGGATGCTCTCACTCTCTTCTCATCGTCAGACAAATTAATCGGATGCATATAGACAAGCAACATAAATTCAAAGACAACAACCACAGCATAGCATAATCGGAGGTATTTTATAGGTTTGTCCTATATATGTAATTGAGAAAAGTTGAACTCTCGTGAGAGCACCTAATTTTGTATATTCGTTACCGAATATGAAATATAGTGTTCCCATATATTCAATCATCTTTTCGTTTCCACAAACAATGACTGCACCGCCACCCCCAACTGTAGATTTGGATTCCACAAACAATGACTGCACCGCCAACCCCCAACCATAGATTTGGCTGATGCAGAGCTAACCGACAACCAACCACCATGCTATCTCCTCAAGGAAAAGAAAACTTACTTTAAAACAATATGAGCTTGATGATAATATAAAGAGGCTTTTTAATTACCGTCTTTAGGAGGCACCAAGCTATGTATTAAGCTAGCACTGCAATGAGGTAGCAAGAGGTACAAGAAAAAGATAATTTGGTGGTATCTCCTGGCACCACTCAACAATGGTAAAACTCTCGAATGTAAAACAAGGAATATCACTGCAAGAGAAGGAAAATGACATAGACTCGAGATAAATTACTCGATGAAAATGAACTGTGTACACTCTTTCTCGAGGGTGAAGCACACAGACTATGGCAACGCGTTCTTGGAAAAAATGCATGGGCATAGAAATTATAGGCTGAAATTGTGTATTTATCATCATAGTTAAGACAGCATAGAAATTTAGAAATAAGGTCTTGTACCGAAACCATCACCACGCAGAATAAAAGAAGAAATGAAATCAATCGCAGTTTGACGAAAAGATAATTAATGCTGAAGTCTTCGCAGTCACTTTTTTTTTTAGAAAAAATGTTCCTTTTATCCATGCTTGATCCAGGCTTTCGACCAAGTCTTTTATCCATGCTTGATCCACTCATTTAAAGGAATAAGAGCATCTCCAACAGTACCTAAAAACCATTTCTAAAATGTGATTTAGGGATTGATAGGAAAAAAACGGACTCCAACAGCTCCTTATTCGTCGTCCCAATATTATCGCTCGCCCAAAAAACCATCCCGGCGGCCTTATTTTTTCGCACGGTCTCGGCGCTCCCAATCATTGTTTGGCTCGCCTACCTCCTCCACGCCCCCGTCCCCGCCGTGCCCAGCCCCCTGTCCCTCCGCTCGCCGGCGGCGGCGAAGACCCCCTTCCTCCCCTCCCCCATCCGCCCTCCCCCGCCTAGGCGCGTCGCCGCGTTTGGCCCCACCGGCTCCATCACGGCGTCGCTACTCGAGGGCCCCGTCCTGGTCTGGGCCGGCCGGCTCTGCCTCTACTACGCGCTCCTCCACGCCGGGCTCGCCAGGTCTCCGCGCAACCCCTTCCTCCACTGTACAATCTGGAACTTCTGCGTCGACGCCGCCGGCTCGCGCTTCATCGACTGCCCCGTCGAGCCCAACGGCAGGCCCTGCGGCAACAGGATCGAGTTCCCGACGTTCTAGCTAGCCACCCCAAAGATAGCCCTCACTTGCCTGATTCATGGTTATTGACTCTGTCTTAACTGTTTTTGTCTTCTTGGCAATTTTACATTATACTGTACCACGTAAGTTTGTCTTCTTGTCTTCTTGACAATCTGGAACTTTAGATAATACTTCTGGGATCCAAGAAATGGATAGCCCATCTAGAGAGTCAATGGAAGGCCGTTTACTTCGATTTAGTCTCTGTTTTCTGCATTTGTGGGATGTTGATCATGAACTAGACAAATTACTTGTAGATGAAATGCAAGTTTGCAAGCCAGAAGGCTGCCATATAGCTACAGGGGTGGTAGGGGATAGAGGCTCGTTTACCTTGATGTTCCCAGGGAAAGAAGCCACTCTTGAGGTAAGCTGATTTACTTCATATCCCCTTCGCTTTTAAGCACACCTGAACTCTAAACATGCTTTTTTTTTTGTTTCAGCTTTGGAAATCGTCCGCTGAATTTTGCGCTATATATGAGATCACTATCGATTGTTTCTCTTGCCCAACACATGATCACATTGTCTCGTTCTTGCACAAATGCTAGCAGGTACTGATTTATCTGTTACTTTTCTTTTCAGTTCAGTTCATAGTCTGCAGAGTGCAAGACTGCCATCTTTCAGATGTGTGGCGGCGCAGACGTGGATCAAAAAGAAAAAGAACTCCGCATCTCTTGGTGGCGCGATCACCGAACAGGAAAAAAACACAATGGCGCGACGGGAAAGACGGCAAAACCGGGACCATCGGGACCAAGTCAAAATATGTTTGGGGGAAAAAATTGGGAAATGTTGTAGTATAGTCCTTTTTTTGGGCCCAATAACTTTTAGGAAACTCCCAATTCAGGATTATTGGGAGTCAAATTATTAGAAACTGTTGGAGATGCTCTAATGGGACAATCCACAGCCTAGCTACGGGAAATCTCACACGGTAATTAAGTACGCGAGCTTGGACCGGAACTCCGGATGCAATCTCACTTTCATCTCATCGTCAGACAAATTAATCGGATGCTCTCATTCTCTTCTCATCGTTTGACAAATTAATCAGGCTCTGGCTCGTCCATGCCTCTAAACGAGCGGAGTAGCTGATATCTTGAAAAGGAATATCGCTATCATGAGAGAGGAAACATCAAGGAAGCTGCCGGCAAATTCGCGATCATGCCAATTGTGTTTTTTCCCTTAGTAACACACGTATATAGGGGCATAGTCCACACTGTATTACACATACACACACTATTCAATAGCTACATGTAGAATAGCCTACTCTACTCCCTAGTCATTTAACGGTACCGATCGAGCTACTTATAACAGCACTCAATGCAATGAACTGTCCCAATGACTATCTGCTACGTGGCAAAACATAAATCATATGTGAACTAGTAAATGACTAATAAATTATACTTCTTATTTGTACATGAATCTTTCTTTTTTAAATTTAGCCATAGCTTTTTTTGATTTACGGGTTACAACTGCACATAGGCATCGGTGGCAGTTCTCGCGGGAGATGTTGGGCATAGTGTGTGATTTGATGGGCAACTAGATCACCATGGGCACGACCAAGCATGAGCGTCGCAGTGTTTGCACGCGTGGGCAGGGAATGTCGTCAGCGATGCTGTGTTCATAGGGTATGTACAATGGTACATATTAACTGTCTGTAAGACTATGCTATGTAAAATTTTAAGTGATGTGAAGGAGAGCGAAAGCTATTGTCTACTATTTAACAGACAGCTTTCTATTTTGTGTACTATTATATAAACAGAATGTTAATTTGATGAGGGACTATTACAGATAACTATATAGATGATCAATTGTATGAGTTACTTTTAGTGCTGTTTATAGATGATATAGAGATATATTATAGATAACAACCGTCTATATCACTGTTCATACCCTTGTAGGGGTGCGATATGTGATAAACTGGCCGGCGGTTGCAGTCTGAACGTATTGTCGCTGGATTACTCGTTGGGCCTACTTGGTACTCAAATGGGTGTTCGAATCGGTGGCGGATGGAAGCGACGCCAGAGATGAAAGAAGGGATCTAGGTGAGTTGAATACTTGGATCTACGGTGATAACTCTCAGCAATGAAAAGACCAAAAACATTTGTGACGACGTGGCTCGCTGAATATAAATATTTAAGCTCTTAATTATAGCTCATGGGTCCTATTTGTATAAGAGTTTAGGATACGCGTGTGAAAACAACCACTTTGTGCTAACGAGTAATTAATGGTACGGTTCTTCTCTCTGACCAGAAAAACCTTTGCTGCAGGTAACTGATTTATTTATCTAGAAGAAGCCACTGGTTCATTGTCAGGACTAGAAATTCCAACATTAATCACAGAAAAAGAAAAAAAAACAGAGATGTAAGAAGCCACCGTGTTTGCTCTTAAGGCTAGAAATTTCAACATTAATCCGAGAAAAAGAGAAAGATCTACACCATTAATTATGGTAAGTCAAGATTATAACGGTATAGATAAAAAAATGTTTGTGAAAATCTACTGCAGTTAATGCATGAGAACGTGCGTTCACACGTTATGAACAGGAAGTTATGTGAATGGCATTGAAAGAAAAAGGGGGCATATCCAGTGCAATCAGGCTTTTGGTGCAATCACCGTGCAATCCTACTAAGAAAAGTTTCAAAAAATTCTGAAAAAAATCATGGATGTACATCTCATCTTACCCCATTTACATATAAAATTTTATGATCAAATTCATCCTATGTTAAGAGTAATAAAAAAGTCAAATTTCTGACAAACTTGAATAGTTCAAATGCACCCTAAATTTGTCTTTTTTGTAACTTCTAGCATAGGACGAATTTGATCATGAAATTTTATATGTAGATGGGGTAAGATGAGATGTACATCCATGATTTTTTTCAAAATTTTTTGGAACTTTTCTTAATTGGATTGAACGGTGATTGCACCAAAAGCCTGATTGCACTGGATATGCCCCCAAAGAAAAATGGTTGGATGGAGCAGAAAGTCCTGAGTCCCTGACAAAGCCGATTGATAGTTAATAGTTTAGCCCACATTGCTGATTTTTTGAAGATTCATACAATCTTCCAAAAATAGTGGGCATATGTTGACACCAATAGTTGGCCAATAGCCGATTTGGTAGAAAAAGTTGGTTTAGTAAGTTTGGAAAGTAAAAATGAGATCAGACCAGAGTTGATGTAGGTTTAAAGGAGGTACTATCTTCAGAAGATTATGGCTGATACGAGTTGTTAGAGGAGTTATTTGAGAACTAACCTATTCTAATGTTTCTTTTTCCGTCTAACGATACTGATTCTTCATGAAGCAACTTGGCGTCGTCGGGATCTTCGGAGACTTTTCTATCTTGAAAACGTAAATCCACCATGCTTCCGCTGCGCAACTCTGATAATAGTATTTGCCCAAAGCTTTTACTAATCCTACGAGGCTATAAAGAGTATCATTTCAAATGTCGGTAGAATCTTGATAAGTATTTTCCATGCAAGGTGGGTGCAAAGGAAAAGAGCGATACACGGTGCCAAGGTTAGGAAAATGTGACAAAGGCGAATGGTTGTCATGCATGCGGTCTTTTTCATGGAAACTAGCTTAATTTTTGGCAAAGGAGACTGGGAAATGAACTGGCAAATTTTTTTTTCTTTATGGTAAGTAAGAAGATAATATGGTTCTGGCTAAAATTTGAATGGTGAGATTTCTTGACTGTTGTTGGGAAGATGAGTATTTATGTATGTAGGTTCAAGTATAGCTAGAAATGGTAACGGAGGGCTAAGAATTTTAAAAGAATATGTAGGTAAGAAATTCTACAGAAAAGAAAGATAAGCTTGTGAGAAATTATATAGAAAGAAGAGAAACTAGATTATAATTTTTTTCCTTTTAATCCTATGGGTTGAGATTTCTTGATTCATACATAAGGGCAATTCATCGTGAAACTTTGACCTAAAGATTAAGTTCGCACGTAAATCAGCCCGGACAAGAAATTAAAATCCAATTGCAAATAGTAAGATATAAACACTACATCAAAATATTTTATATACCTAAAGCAAAATAATACTGCTATGCGTAGGGGTTCCTTTCCTAGCAAACCTAATATACTCTTAATCTTCCGCATTTTACTATTGGACAATACTGGCTCTTCATGAAGTAGAATTTTCAGGTTTTACTTTCCCCTTGTCGGGGGGTGGCAAGAGTAATGTCCGTCTTCTTGAGATTGTCGGCGTAGATATTGTAGACTTCATTAGCTGGTATGAAGAATGATGGCAACATGTCTTAGACGTCTTCAGAAGCAAATAACAAAGATAAACTATATGCGAGAGTTACTTTTAAGGAAAGAGGAATTTATTTTATAAACCAAAATGAAAGTAGGGGTAAGAATAAGAATCTTAAGGAATGAGGAAGAATAGCAACAACTATATTTTGCAAATATAGTAACTTCTGAAAATAGTATTTTGAATTTGTTTTATTCTAATGCTAACGACCATTCTAGGGTTTATCCTGCGATCGATCTGACTCGATACCAATCTATGCGACCCCCATTTTTACATAAATGCAAAAATGAAAATCTCATGTGCACACAGTACTAGTCCCTGGATCAGTAGCTAGTACGCATATTTACAACAATTGATATCACATCCATACTCTTTATTACAAATAATAATGGTAATATACACAATAAGATCATACAATTCAGAGTAATGCAGCGGAAAGATTAAAAGTCTTGTAGTGTGCCCATCCAATCCCTCAGGCAACTGACAAGGCATAATCCCTAGAAAAACTCGTTAACATTCTTGAATCCTGCGTCGAATAATTTCATCGAGCTATTCTGATTCTTCACCTGAAAACCACGAATAAGCAAGGGTGAGTACTTGCGTACTCAGCAAGACTTTTTCAAACCCTATAATATATGCAGGCCATTTCAAAGGAAAGGCTTTCATGGTTAATTTGCATAAAGCCAATTTAAATTGTAAAACAAGTAGTAATTGCTAAACGGAATTTATAAAAGCAATTTGACAGATATGAAAATAATAAGTAAAGCATAAGTAATAACTCACAGTCCTCCACGACGTGAGCATCGAGATGTCCATTGCCAACACATGGCCCAAATCTGAGACAAATACTTTTCAACAAATGTATCCAATCCATTTTGAAAATATCAAAACTGCTAAATATGTGATGACTTTACCAAGTGCCCATGACCGCGGGCGCGGCTAATCGATTAGTTTTATACTCTGCAGAGTTGTACAGCTTTACCCACAAGACATGACTTAGCTCTTTGTGCAAGCTATTAGCACACTTCCTTTGGTGTGCCGCAGAGAGTCATGACATAACCGTTACATTACTTAACCCTAACTTTACACCAGCCTGGTGAACCCATATTATGGCAGTAAAAGATATTTGTACTAGTACGACAAGTGATGCTACATCAAATTGTCCCACTTCCCCCCTACAGGGCAAAAGATATTTGTACTAGTACGACAAACAGTGGTGTACCAAGTTGTCCCACTTCTCCCTACAGGGCAGAAGATATTTGTACATAGTACGACAATCAGTGATACACCAGAGTGTCCCACTTTTCCCCCATAATATGGCGTACACCATTCTCCAGCCTACCAATGTGCAAAGCTAGTTTTAAGGAACTTAATAGGTTAAGACTGTCCCATACCAGTACTTGTGGTTGTACGGTTATCTTGGTTTGAAAACAACTCATAGTTCGGTCCTTAATCCGACACGGGCAATAATCTCCCCCTACACTACGTGCAAATCCATGCACACCAGGCTATTGCCAATAATTGCCCGCATCAATATTATAATTTTATTTTCATTCTTCATTAAAATAACCAAAAATCACCATCATGTCTCAACATGTCTAAGAATCATCATCATGCCTCAGTATATCCATGTATCATTTGATCAATGTCTCAATTTGGCGTATACTAAGTCTAAAGCGTGGCTAAGCAAGATTACTAAACATCGTGTATACCCAAATTAACATCATATATTATCTAACCATAGTTCTAAGGTATCAAGGTTCACAAATTCATTTATATCAAGAAGGTTTCAGGAATCAACAGGTATAACTACTATTACCCACAATATAGCAGAGTTTAATAAATATACGCATGCAATAAAACATTTAATGAAAATATTTATAAAACTGGGATCAACATGGTTAAAGGGGGGTGCTTGCCTTGCTGATCGTCGCCGATGTCGTACTCACGTTCGTCGGTGACTAGTCCTGACTCGTCGGGTTCTACACGGCGTCCAAGAATAATAACATAGCAAGAAGCAAGTCTTAATAAGGCAAAGAGAAAGATCCAAATAAAATAATTTCATACAACATACATGGATTTCGATTTAAATTATTGAAGGTTTCATATGTTCATTAATATATATTCATGTATGATTGCCATTTCATATATTTATACATGAGATCACATTTTTATTTATTGACAGTGATATGAGATTACTTAAAATATTGGGTATAAGCATAATTTCAGCAATACAAAATTATAAAACTCATACTCATGATTTAATGTTGAATTATGTATATTCTTAATAATGATTTATTGTTCTTTGTATTATATCTTGCATATTTTCCATAGTGAACTATATATATTTTTACATAATCAGGTTCCTAAGATCATAAAGATTCTAACAAAATTGGTTTTAGGTAATTTGAAGTTCATTTGCACAATTCCATGAATGGCATATTTGAATTTTCTCTTTTAATTAATTTTAAAATTTTAAACAGAGTTGAAATTTTAAATATTTTTGGATATTATGATTCTTCAAGATTTTACACGAATTTAGAAATTTATTTCATTAAATTTAGACTTATGTTTCAAAAGTTACAAGCGCTTTAAATCAGCAAAGTTTATTAAATGCTGGAAATTGGGAAATATGCCATTTTAGGAAAGTACGTTTTTAAACTGGGAAGACGCTTTCCGTTTTTGGGCTGATTCGGTTGAGGTACTGACAAGCCGGGCCTACACGGCAGTGACTATGTGTGTGTGCGGCTGACGTGTGGGCTCCGCTTGTCAGCGAGACAGCGCACGGCAGAGGCTAAAACAATGAGCCACTGACATCCCTGGCCCGCCCGTCAGTGACAGAGAACAGGGACTGCGATCTACGGCTCGCCGGCGGCAAACGACGGCGAACGGCGGCGCTCCGGTACCACCATGGGAATCAGCACATGCGTGCGCACCCAGGGGACCCGGTTGTCGGTTGCGGGAAGGCCGGAGTTGGCGCGCCGTCGAGCTCGGGCGGCGGAGGCCATGGCCGGACGGTGGAACCTCGAAACCAGAGCTTCCAGAGTCCCATTTTCACCGGTTTAAGCATCAAGGAGTAGAGGGGTTTCCGTTTTAGCATCTAACTCGAAGATAAACCATGCAGCAGAGGGGTCTCACCGTGCGGATGCGGTGGCGGAAGATGGAGCTCGGTGCAGTGGCTCGCCGGAGAAGGAGACTTCCGATTGGGGTTGGGGATCGGTCCTAGGTCCCGTCAGGAGCCTTCACGCCGATGGCTTTGAGTGGAGGTTCACCGGAGAGCGCGAATCGGTTTTTCCCTTTCTTCTCTGGTCCTCACCGGTTTTGGGGAAGACGGAGATAGTTTTTGCGAAATCAAGAGGTGGGGTGAGGAACCAGGACTCTCAGGCTGGCCTAGGGTGTGCGCGATAGGTTTATATGGAGGATAGGGACAGTTTGGCGCAGGGATTGGCTTCGGCCGAAGTGATATGCGAGGAGTCCCGTCGCGGCAGTGATTTTTAGTCCAGCAGCTGCCGTGGCAGGGCTCTGGCAAGGATGTGCAAGCGAGGGCGCAGTGCTTGTCTACCAACGTCGTGCCATGGCAGCCAAATCGGGTTCGATCCCTCGCCGTGGCATCAGATCAACGGAGGTATATTGCGGCGGAAGAAACACGCGAGGATTCCTTCGTCTCTCTGGGTTGCAGCAGCCTGGGCAGCGCTCGTCAGAGTTGGCGACGTGGATGAGTATCTGTGGCTGAAGTTGCGGCGCGGGAGAGATGAGGACGGAGGCTCGGCTGGCTTGCCTGCGCGCTGAGTTCTTGTCGTGGCAGCAATCTTTCTGAAGAAAACCTTGCCATGGCAGCCTTTTGGCAGAGCGAGGGCGAGGTGGTCGTTCAGTTGTGCTGCCAACGATGTGCCTGGGCAGCGAATTCGTGAAGGATAACTTTGCTGTGGCAATGGATTGGCAAGGCTGGGTGAGGTGGATACTTGATCGGGCTGCCAACAATGTGCCGTGGCAGTATTTTTGTTTGGACAAGTCTTGCCGTGGCAACGATTGGGTAGGCTCGGCAGAGGCAGTATGGATTTCTCGAGTTTTTCTTGCTGTGGATGAGGAGACATGAACTGAAGTTGCAACAGCAGGTCAGGGCAACGTGCAGGCCAGCCATAAGCACTGAATTGCGGCGGAAAGATTAAAGATGGGGTGGCTATGATCCTGCCTGTGCGAGAGAAGCAGCGCATCCCTTCGTTAGTTCTGGATTTCTGAGGAAGAAGGCCAAACAGTGCCAAATCTTTGGATGGATGACATGTGTCTTGATCTAGGGCTAATACTAATCCAGCTCAAAAGAAGTTTTAGTCAGTGGATATGTTTCACGGTTAAGATTATCAAAATGACTTAAAAATTTATGAAATTTTTTGTGTAAGTCGGTAACATGATGATAAGGTTTCTGGTAAATTTTCATTTGATTATTCCATTTGTATATTTTTAAATAATTCTGACAACACATGCTACTAAATTCTTGAATTTCGGATTTTATTTAATTTATGGAGAATATAAATTTTATATTTTATGAAAATTTTTATGAGAGTGTATATTACCATTATACACCTTCAGTAAAATTTTCAGATTTTTATATTTGATATTTAAATTCTAATAATTCTAACATTGCTATTTACAGCTTTATTTATTTTCTGCTTTCGAATTTCTAAAAGATTCAATTTTTAAGTTTTTATTTATGATATTTTTACCAGAGGTATATATGGGTCTTAGGTCAGCATGATAAAATTATCAGCTTGAGGTAAGATCTGGATACAGTTACAAAAATCTGACATGGTTTAATTCAGCTTTCTTATTTCAGGATTGTCTCATGTTTTCTTTTTATTTTAATTATTCAAATTATCTCAATCATCATGATTTAGTTTATGATATTTTTACCAGAGGTATATATGGGTCTTAGGTCAGCATGATAAAATTATCAGCTTGAGGTAAGATCTGGATACAGTTACAAAAATCTGACATGGTTTAATTCAGCTTTCTTATTTCAGGATTGTCTCATGTTTTCTTTTTATTTTAATTATTCAAATTATCTCAATCATCATGATTTAGTTCTGGAGACATTTTGAGAGTTCTGAAATTTTAATATTATTTTTGTTGATGTTTTACTTTTTACTTTCTTACTTTTACCATTTTACCTTTTTATTGCTTTTAACTTTTCTTGCAAATGCAAAAGTTCAAGAAGATGCAAGAAGATTCAGAAATGGAAATTCAAATCAAGATTATATTTCAAACTCATTTTGATATTTTATTTGTTTTGATAATAATGATTTTAAGTTTTGCAATCTTCCATTTGATGAAGATTGAAATAGAATAAATGAGGAAAGAATATTATTTAGAATCAAAATCTTGATTTCAATTAAACTTTTAATTCATTTCCATTTTTAAATGTTAATCTTCATTTTTATATATTTGTGAATTTAGAGGGCTGTTACAAGAATGATATACAATCAGCCTAAGCACTACAAAAAGGGACAACAAGCGACGAAGAGGAAGGACATCCAACGATCAACCAACTCGCTTTACTCTTTATTTACTTTTCATCGATTAGGAGTAGTTCTTTAGATTTGTAATCTTTCCTATGCAACCTGCTTTGATCAATAAAGCTGCGCCTTGCCAATTTTGGTCATTTTCATTTTGCTGTGCATTGCCATTTTCAAGAAAAATCTACCTTTATCCAATATCTATTCAGCGCAATCAGTCTATTTAGATTGATCTTTACTTAAGATTTAATCAACTCGGATAGCTATTTAGATTAGATTATGTAAGGCCCCTATTTTTTATAACAAATATCAATAATGGGTACCATGTGCATACCGTACTAGTCCCATGATCAGTGGCTAGTACGCACATTCACAAATTGATATCACAACCACACACATACTTTTATTACAACAGCGGAAGCAGGTTTACATAGTATTTATACAATACCAAAAGTAAAATATTGCAGTGGAGACAAATATCTTGTAGTATGCCTTTAACCCATTATCCCCACAGGCAACTGACAAGGTGAACCCTAGTAAAATTCATCGTCAAAGTCCCCGAATCCTGCGTCAACGAATGTGTCATCGGGGTAATCTGTTTCTTCACTTAAAAATATCAACAGTGGCAAGTTGAGTACTTACGTATTCGCAAGACTTTTTCAAATCCTATAACATATGTAGGCTATTTCAAAGGAAAGGCTTCTACAGTTAATTTTCATAAAGCCAATTTAATTAGTAAAACAACTAGTAATGCAAAACGGAATTTAAGGAAAAGCAATTTCATATGTAAAATAACAATATGTAAATACGAATAAGTAATTTTCACGAACCTGGGTAATAGGACCATATCCATGAACCACTTTCCACCAACACACGGTAGAAATCATTGACACACGGTAGAACAAGAATTTATGAAAATAAAACATTTAACTATGTGATGACTTTACCAAGTGCCCATGACCGCGAGCGCGGCTAATCGATTGGTTTTACACTCTGCAGAGGTGTACAGCTTTACCCACAAGTCATGATCTTTTCTTTTCACCAGCATGGTGACGATATGCTATGGTAGTAAAAGATATTTGTACAGTCACTGTACGTGAAATAGTAAGGTGTTTGTACATTCGCTGTACGTGAAATAGTGATTTATCCCATAGTATGGCGTACACCTATGAGCAACCAGTCACTGAAGAAGCTCATAATACTCTAGCCTACCAATGTGCAAAGTTAAACTAGATAACTTAATGGTTTAAGGCTGTCCCATACCAGTACTTGTGGTTGTACGATTATCTTAGCCTGAAAATAACCCATAGTTCGGTCCTTAATCCGACACGGACAATAATCTCCCCCTACACTACGACTACGTGCAAGTCCATGCACCTCCGGCTATTGCCAATAATTGCCTGCATCAAAAACATAGTTTTATTTTCATTTGTAATCAAAATACCAATAACCATCATCATGTCTTAATATTTCCAATTTCATCTTATCAATTTTTCCAATTGATTTGTCCTAAATCTAAAGCATGGCTAAGCATGATTATTAACCATCGCATATACCCAAATTGGCATCATATATTGTCTAACCATAATTCTAGGGTTATCAAGGTTCATATATCAACACTAAGGGAACTTCATAAGACAGCAGGTATATCTACCAATACCCACAAAGTAGCAGCATTTAATGAAAATAGCATATGCAATGAAAATATTTAATAAAACATTTATAAAAATGGGGTCAACATGATCAAAGGGGGTGTTTGCCTTGTTGATTGTTGTTGATGTCGCACTCACGATCGTCTGCAACTAACTCTGATTCGTCGGGTTCTATACGTCGTCCAATAATAATAACATAGCAACATAGCAAATAATAAATCTTAATAAGAGAAAAGATAGCAGACAGAAAATTTAAATAAAATAATTTCATGAGACAGGTATGGTCTTAGTGTTGTATTATTTATGATATTATGTGTTCATGTTAGTTAGTTATTTGCATACGTGTGTGTGTCTATATATATATACACACACACACTAGCTAAGTGCCCGTGCGTTGCAACGGAAACTTAATTTTCGATAAAAAGTTTATTTGCAAAGAGCACTAACAATGACAAAGGTGAGTAATTAAAGAGCAGTGGCAAAGGTGGGTAATTAAAGAGCAGTGGCAAAGGTGGGTAATTTTGATGAAGTGATGCAGGCAAAGGTGGGTAATTAAAGAGCAGTGACAAAGGTGGGTAATTTTGATGAAGTGACGTGGGAAGAAACTCTCACTTTATATAGTATATATATATATATTTCTTAATAAATTTTGATTTAAGTAGTGATGACAATTGTTTCATGAGTTGTAATCATGTATTTTATTATTTATAATTTCATATTCATAAAACTAAAATTACTTAAATAAATTTTGGACTACTTTCTTGCTATATACAATAACATAAATATTTCCTATAGTGAACCACGAGTATTTTTGCATATTCACTTCCTAGAGATTTAAGAAGTCTAACAAAATTTGTTTGATTCAATTTGGAGGTCATTTGTAAAATTTCTATGTATGACATATTTCAAATTCTTTCTTTAAATTTGAATTGAAAATTTAAACAGAGTTCAATTTCAAAATATTTTTCCATATTTTGAATCTAAATGATTTTATATGAATTTATAAATTTATTTCATTTTATTTGGACTTATGGTTCAAGAGAGTTATACTCATTTGAATACTCTAGGGTTTGAAAAATACTAAAAATCAGAAAAGTTTGCCATTAACAGAAGGTACGCTTTGGGCCGGAGTTTACGCTTTCTGTTTTTGGGTCTGCGTGGGCTGAGGCACTGACAGGCTGGGCCCAGATGGCAGCGGGAGAGTTTGCGTGTGAGCGACTAACGCTCGGGGCCCACAAGGCAGAGAGAAGTTGCGCGTGACTACTGATATGCGGGCCTAACTACGCGGGCCCACGTGTCAGTGACTAGTTGGCTTACGCTGGCTAGCCGGCCCCACAAGACAGAGGAAGGCGGCGATTGATGGTTGGGTCTGTGGTGCCAGAGACTCGGGTGTGGCGGGAGGCTGACAAGAAGGGCCTACTTAACAGCGACAGAGGACAGGGGAGAGCACGCCCGAGCTCGTCGCCGACGAGGGGAGGCCGATCCCGACGAATCAGTTCCACGGCGAGTATCAGGGGGTTCATGTGCATGTAGGGGTGGAGTTAGTTCGGCCAAAGGTGGTCGGGATTGGCGCGCCACCGTGCGAGAGCGGCGGACGCCATGGCCGTCCGGCGAAGGAGTTTGAACACTAGTTCCCTTTGTGCATTTTCATCGGAATGAGCATTAGGATGGCCTAGGGATTCCGTTTTGCTACTTCTTCAAAGAAATGAGTAGTGGGAGATGGGTTCTCACCGTGCGCATGGAGCGGCGGAAGAAGAAGCTCGGCGTGGCGGTTCACCAGGGAAGAAGAGCTTCAATTGATGTTGGGGATGAGTACTAGATGCTGTGTGGATGCTTCGGGTTAAGTGATTTGGCTTGTGGTTCACCGTGGAGGCTAAACGGAGTTTCCCCCTTTCTACAATTTTCACCAGATTCAGGGAAGACGACGGGAGTTCTTGCATGGCTAAGGAAGTGGGGTGTTGTGCTGAGTTTTGGAGGTCCGCAGGGGTATTTATATTGAACTATGGCGGTTGATTTCAGTGTTGGTGCAAGGTTTGGTGGTCTAGAGTGACGACTGGAACTCGCGAGGATTCTCGGGTTTCTACGGTGCTGAGCATGTGTGTGCTAGACAATGGGGCTCTATGGCAGAGGTGAGTCTGGGTCGGCGGTGCCTCGGGCGAAGAATTGCGGTGCGGAAGGGACAAGGAACGGAGGCGGCACTGGCTCTGACCTGTGCTGGCGCGAGAGAGATGAAAGGAGAGGTGAAGGGAGAAGAAGGCACTGGAGAGGGGCTGACGTGTGGGGCGCTGCTGGCAGGGAGAAATCGGCAACACTGATGGCTGGGCCAGCTCAAGGTGTCGGGCCCACCTGTAAGCCGCAGAAACGGGACAACTCAAGGAAAGGTTTTGGACAGGACTAGCTTAATCCACATGATTCAGATGGCAATCCGACTGAAAATTTCACAAAAATTTTTACAGAAGTTGTTAAGGTAAAGTTAAATCTCCAGTAAAATTTTGAGTTAAAAAATCGGATAAATTTTTACTAAAATTACGACAATGCATTTTCTAGATTTTTGTCTGCATTAGGTTTTATATTTAATTTATGATAAAAATTATTTTATTATTTTATGAAAATTTTTATAAAGATTTTTAATAGTATTATACATCTTATTTAAAATTTTAAAGATTTTATCTTTTATATTTAATTTCTAAAATTTCGACATTACTATTTTCAGTTTTATTTGTTTTCTGTTTTTCAATTTCTAAAAGCCACAAATATAGGTTTTAATTTTTTATATTTTTTCCAGAGGTATATGAGGCTCTCAGGTAAGCAGGGTAAAAATATCATGGTCAGGTCATTACTGGAGATTTCCCCACAAATCTGACATGACGGGATCAGATCTCTTTTCTAGCAATTATCACATGATCTTCCTTTATTTTAGTTGTTGATATTATCCCAAACACCATAATGATGTTCTAGTTAAATCAAGAATTTAAATATGATTTTTTTATTTTTAGTGATTTAATGTTTTTACCTTTTTACTTTTACCATTTCACCATACCTCATTTTGAATTTCTTTAGGAAACAAAAAGCCAAAATAATTTATAATAATTCAAGAAAAGTCAGAAAGTACAAAAATAATACATGCAAAATATTTTGAATTTTCATTTCTCATTTTATTAAATTTCAGTTGTTACATATTATTATTGAAAACTTTAATTAGTTGAAAGGTTGTTTAAGATCACATTATTTCTTGTAGATTGCATGATCAAATCGATTAGCATGCTCGCACCCAAATTAAACACAGTGTTTGTGTGTGTTGTGAGCTGATCAGTTTGTCGTATATGTTTCGACTTCAACACGGTTATTCAGAATTTTCCTCATTTTCGCTACCCTCAATGTGCAGTGAATGGCCTCGAACTTCATATTTAAGTAGAATTATTTTAGAAGTGTGCCTTCAATTTCTTTTCGGGAGGTTTTTTTTATGTTTTTCTTTTTAAAAGTTGTACAAATATTAAATCACGAATGAATGGTAAATAGTGATTACTTATCCTTTCGTTTGCTTTAAGATGTGTAACTTGTATTGAGAGGGTAAGCATAGAAGCAGGGTTAACAAAACCATCGAAAACAACTCGAAAACTGCGGTTTTCGACCTTACAGCTCCGGTTCGAGATCTAAAACTGCTCGGTAAACCGTTTCAATTAAAAAAATTTATGTTTACGGTTTTTCGTGAAAAATCACGGTTTTCGTTGAAAACCGCTCAAAAACCGTTTTCAAAGAACATTCAATTGGTCCAGTTTGTTTTTCATAAAAACCGAGCGGTTTTTCGATTTTCGATTTTTTTCTATTTTTTAAATTTTTTTATCTTTCAACCCTTCAGTTTTTAAGCGGTTTTTCGAACGGTTTTTGTGAAAACCGAACCGGTTTACGCGGTACGGTTTTGTTCACCGTGCATAGAAGCACTTTTCATACTGATTTAATACGAAAACAATACTTTTGCACATGTGCACCAAATTGCACGTATGTAGGCCCATCCCAACTATCAATGCACGCGCAGCTCAACACGATGTCAACGCCTTTCTCCCTGCCTCACCGGCTCTTGCTGCTCCAGTCCACTGACACGAGCAGATCGTCGGAGCCCAAATTGGGCGCACGCCGTGAGAAGCTCCGCGTCGGATAACGTCGGATACCTGCAGGAGTGACGCGCGGCGGCCGCCGACCGGGCTCGTTCGCGGAGACTCGCGACTGTATGCATGCGGCCAGCGACGTATGGCATGCATCTCGAATATGGCATGCATCTCGATGCTCTTCGGATGGGGTAGATAGGAGGGGCAAATGCAACCTGCAAGGGCCGGCAGCTCTGCTTTTCGATCCGAGTTATGACAACTTTAAACAAAGAGGCAAAGGAGAAACATCGGAAGATTTAACATATATACGAAGTTACCTAAAATTAAGAGCATGATGTGGCTAATAGAGCACAATGCATACAGTTGGAGAAAACATTGCATGATCCAAACACCGGACACCACATCAGTTCGATCACATGTGATTGACACCACCAGGTATGAAGCACATAATCTCTGTGAGCCAAGACCATAACGAAGTGATCAAGGCTAGGTAAGGTTTTTATTAACCTAAACAAACGCCATCTCAGCCTAGCATAAACTGCCAGTACCTCTACTCTTAAATCTTACTGCTTTCTTTTTGCTACTCTCCATGTCTTGGATTTGCCCTGTCTTTCGGTGATTGGCTTCTGCAAAGTAACGAATGCCGGGCCATGTGCAGAGATCCGATCCATTCGATACTCCGTCAGCTCAGGATGTTGGATAAAATAGTGGATTGCCTTTGCTCGTACCACCCGTCCTCCAACTCTCTCGATCGCTAAACTATCCCCTAGGCCTTCAACATGAGGTAGGAAGATTGCTGCCAGCTCCAGAGGCGGCCAGTTCCTCGCAACGACGTCTCTGTCGGCTCCGTCAACGGAGTTAATTTGCAAGTTGTGCTCATCAAACGCTGGAATGTAGCCATGCAAACCCATCAAAATAACTTGTTCTGGGAATTTGTATGATAGTCCAGATGAAGAGATGTTGTCGGCGCAATGACTACTGTGCGCATTTGGTCTTAAACATGATGCATCCGGGCGCCAGCGTGTGGTTGAGGTGTCCAGCAAACGTCGACTCACAAGAGCTGAATGGAGAACGTCTTGTGCAGGCAGCTGAGCTAGTTCTCCCATTGCAACTTGGGCAAGAGGCTTCAACAGAGGTCCCAATGACTGCAGGCATTCAATGGCAATCCCAACCATGTCCGTGCTTTCCGAGAGTCGTAGCGCCAAGCCGAGGGTGACACATCTCTTTGTTGGCATCTTGAGATCTATGCTACTGAACGATAGCCATGCCTCCGCACCACGCCCTTGGGAAAATGCGGGCTCTATATGAAGAAGAAGACGCCGGCTCCCTTGCACCTTTCTATATTGGAGAGTTTTGCCTTCTAGGAGTGGCCTGACGAGAGGGCTGATAAACCTGTAGTGCGCAAGTGAACAGCCTGACTCCACGTCTCTCACAAACTTGCCGGCCTTGTTCGCGTACCATTCGAATCTTTTGACATTGGAGCCGCCCAACTCATCGTTCTTCTCACTAACCGAAGATGATACGAACGATTTCACAGCGTGATAAAACCGCCAAGCGAGAGATGAGGAGCGTACTGTTACCCCTTGCTCACCGTCGCCGCCCTCTTCTTCCAGCACCCGCAGCTTGCATCTGTGCAGCACATCGCCGCACTCCTCGTAGGCACGCTTCAACATCTTCCTGCGATCCAGCAACGAGGGGTCAATGATTGGCAGCTTGTTGGATATCTCGAGCGCGAACCCCAGTTCGGAGCGCGCCATCTCCAGCCTCTCGATGTGGTGAGCTCTGGACGCCTTCTCCTCGTGCTTGTTGAGCATGAAGGAGACGGCTCTGCTCACGGTCTCCTGAGCAACAGTTGAACCCACCATCTCCGCCATGAGGAAGACAACGACTCCTTGACAAAGGAGTCCCCCTGCGTAAAAGAGCTCACCTGCCTAACCTGCAGAGAGTCTGGAGACATAGAACATCTGAGTGAGGTTACTAGCTCGCCGGTAGCTAGTATTAGCTAGCTCACCATATATAGCACGTACTATCCATGTATATCGCTCACCTTGCCCTAGCCGCTTCTGGATCTGGGGTCAAGCGCTCGAGCGTGCTAGCTGCCACCTGACGCAAGATGGTTATGTTGGAATCAGCCTGGATCGACAAGAGTTTTTGTGCTGCCACACCTTCACAGCTTCTCTGTTTTCACGTCTTCTCTTATATAAGCTATTGATTACAGATAACTATAGATCACAACTACCAATGAAACGAAATTGTATGAAGCAGAGGGGGGAAAGTGGCAGGGCAACTTGGCTGGTGGCGTCAACGTGCGTGCAGTGCACAAGGACCAAATACACGATCGACAAGTCCTGCTGACGTGCAGGCGAGAGCGCGTCGCGTCGCGTCGTTGCTGTGCAGCACTAGCCGCTCCCTCCTCTGCAGCAAGAACTTTGCGTCCAGCAGCCGCGTCCCGGTGAGCCTCGCGACTAGCTACTTCGGGCTGAGCGCCAAGGTGTACACGAGCACAGAGAAGTTCTGTTTTCCTTTTGTTCTTGCCCCACGCAACTCTTTTTCTTCTCTATTGCTTGTTCTATTTGCAGACTCACTAAGACCTAAATCAAAGCAATGCTGGCTCGTCATGTGCATCTGCTGTAGCAAATAATGCCTCAGACTTTATCGCCTTCTTCCGCTCGCGACACTCCTTAACGAAGTGCCCGTACTCTTCTTGGCAGTTGGAGGAGCACATCTTCGCTTTATCATAGGTGTTGTTCCTCTTGCTAAAATTCTTGGCACCCTTCTCCTTGGCCCTGGCTTCCCACTTGGCGTGGGTAAGAGCGAAGTTCTAACCTTGATGCCACGCTTGCTCTGGGGAGGCCACTACTGCTACATCTCGGAACAGGCTATCATCATTGGTCGTCCACAAAAAAAAAAAAAAAAAAAAGAAGAAGATAGCCCTAAAACTAGACTTGGTGACCCCGAATACTTTTTTTTTGAAAGGCAGTGACCCCGAATACTTGCTGCGTCGTTTCTATTGTTCTTCTCCCTTTTTGACTCTCAATACATAACAAACTACGTGATCTGTGGACAATCCACCAGATTCGGAGTTCACACCACGAGCGAATCGCTCGAACAGCCAACGGCTCACTAGTATGCATGACTAGATAGTAGATAACCAAATTTAAAAAAAACACGTACACTCACAAACTTGATCAAAATACCTAAGGTCTAGACATGTAAATTCAAAGGTTAATCAAACTACTTAAGTTAATATTTAAATTGGAGGTTAAACCAAATTGATCAAGAACTTCCCCTTTAACTTTTAATTTCTGGATCAGTTGACTAATTATATATACTCACTTATGTATGACCATGCGTATCTTTATGTACTACATGGCTGTATCGTATGTATAACCATATGTATCGCAATATTAGATGCCTCTAACCTTACTGGTGATGGCTCTATTGTTTGTCTTAGGTTTTAAGTTGTAGCGAGAACACCTTTATTTGAAACTTTTGTAATGTACTACTACATGTTATGGTTCTACTTGCCATAGTACAAATGCTATTGCCTTACCTTGGGATGGCTCTGTTGCAGCTATACCCACCAGTCTGTGGGAGCAAAACTCAAAACAGAGGAGCTTCAGCTCGCACTGCAGGCGCCATGGCTGCGGCTCGGTGGGCTTCGGATGATGGCAAGGAGAAAGGGGCGAGGGCTAAAATGGAATCCCGAGACTCCAAGGAAGCCGTAGGTGGTGGCGGTTTGAGCTATGATAGCCTGTGGTGGTGGCACACCAGCGAAATGCAGCGGCTCGGTATGGAGCTCGGTGGTAGAATTCCACAACAAATGAAAACTGAAATTGAAAGGGGGAATTTGATTTAGATTGGGTGAGAAGCTCTCAGTGCAAGCTATTGGAGAATGGCGCCCTGACCATGGAGTTGAGCTGCAGCTTGGCCTAATGGAGAAAATGGCCAGAGCCGAGCAAGAAGACGGGTAAAACCCCAATTGAAGCTTGGCTCATGTATGAATGGATGGAGTGAGGGTATAAGAAGCTCGAGGGGCTTGGGGCTCACTTAAATAGCCGCAAAATGGCGGTGTTTGTGGTGTGAACCAGTAGCCATGGTTGCAGCCCCATAATTTGTATAGAGCATCGAAATGATGGCAGCGCAGGGCATGGAGGAGCAGCAGGGTATGGCGTGTCCCTTTGTGGCAGGGCATTGATGTCGTATGCGGCGTCGATGTGATGGAAGAGCTAGAAATCGCGACGGCTTTGACTGGAAATTGGGAGCAATGGTGGTGGCATTCGCTTGGAGCCATGAGGAAGAAGGAAGCAAGGCTGCTGCTAGGTGGGGTCAGGTGCTGGCTGGACCCACATGGCAGAGATAAGAAGAAATGCATGAGTTTCCTTCTGGACAAATAGTGTTCAGTCGCATTAAATGAGGTGTCAAATCTTGTCTAAAATTTTTGAAACTTTTTGGGCGTCAACCACAAACAAGCTTTATCATCATGTGAAAATTTCAGCTCAAAATCTTGTGTGTGAAAATTTCAAAATTCTGACAAGCCTGCTATCCAGATTTTCTCTTTTCTGTTTTTGGTTTTTCTTAGGTACAAATAAGGTTTAAATTTTATAAAACTTTTTCTGGTTGTTAATAATGGCTTGAGGATATCACCCTAAAATATTTAGAGTTTTGGCACTTATAAAAATTATGACATTACTTTTTATTGAATTTCTAGAGTTTCAATTTTTAACTTTTTAAAGGCCATTAACAACGTTTATTATTTTTTTTAAAAAATTCAGAACAATATAGCTCTTTATATGATGTGATAAAATTTTTTGGATAAAATAAGGTCTACAAAATTTTTAGTAAATATGACAATATTCCTGTCCCTAGTCCAAAGTTACAGTTATTGATTTAATTGAAGTACTAAATGTGTTCATGCTTCTTTAAGGCTCAGCAAGGAAGTTCTAGAGATATCCTGGATTTTGAATAAAATTTTTCCAGATTTTTTGTTATATGATTTTAAATTCTATAACTAGAAGATTCAAAATCAAATATTGAAAATAGTTTTTCAAGACACCAAAAACTGAAGAAAATACAGAAAAATGCAGAAAATTAGAGTAATATCACAACGTCAAATAAAAAAATTTCATTTTATTAATTTTGTGTTTTTGGTTTTCACAATTTGGGAAAGAAAAGTTCCATAAGGAAATTGATTTTGTTTCCTTAAGTCAAAAAATCTATAATATATGCAGAAAAGAAAGAAATTTAGAATGGAATCATAATTCCAATTAAAATTTTTATTTTTTCTATTGTTAAATTTTTTGGCATGTTACAATTTTTAAAATAATAAAAAATTACAAAACTAGTATACCTAGTTTACCACATCGAACACGCTCAGGAGTTCAACAACAATGGATGTGACAACACAGTCCCACCTAGTTTAGAACATGCTATGGTAGGATGAATTAACCACACGAAGTCAGCATCTATGTCAGACCGATTGGACAACACAAAGCCAACAACTTTGTCAGGACGATTGGATAACATGTAGCCATCAGCTTTTTCAGGTCGATTGTATAATACACTACCTATTGCTTTGTCGGACCGATTTGACAACACTTTTCCCACCGCTTTCTCAGACCGAAGTGACAATACGCTACAGCCAGCTTTCTCAGACCAAAGTGAGATACGCTACCCCACTGTATCCGCCCTGCATCGACTACACACTGCCTATAAAACCACCAGTCACCTAGGCAACACTTCTCCACTAGCCCAACCTTCACTTCATTGCAATAACATATAGAGGAGGCACCTCAAGCTGTGGAAGGGGTAGACGGGGAAAACGGGGTCAGACATCACCTCGAGGCTATGACCCTTCATGATTCCGAGGTCACGATCCTTCACTTGAGGCCCATCAAATCTATGATCCCCAAGACCTCGATCCCCCAGCTCAGATCTTCCCATTCGAACAAGGGACTACTACACCCCCAAAAATCCAACACTCTCTATATTACCTCATACTTCCGCCTTTGGTTTTACAGGTAGAGCCTCTTGAATGTCTTCATGACTTCCTTGCTACATAACCTCCTATGCAAATTCGTAGCAAGATGCCTCATGCACCAGTGATTGATGATGTCATTCTGTTGGTACGGTGGTTGTGTCCCTCCTTGCATGGTGCTGATGGTGGACATTATCCTAGCATGCCTGTCGATGATCGGGATCGCTTGACCGCAGAAGTGTATGGGGGTTGATGTGAATGCAGGACCCCGAACTGGCTTCACTCACCGAGGAAATGGGCTCACTGCTCGCATGGTCGAAGAAAAGAGAAAAAGAGGGAGACACCGAGAATTATACTGATTCGAGCCCTCAGAACAGGTAATAGCTCTACTCCAGTCTTGCCCAGAGGCGGAAAAAATTCACTATGCTTGAGTACAAGGGGGGCTCTCTAGCTCGAGCTCATGTAGTCTGAGTGTGTGTGTCGTAAAATACGAAGCTTGAGTGTGTTCTTCTCACTTTCTCGCCTTTGTGCTCATCTCGGGGGTTTATGCCTCTTCAATAGTTACGAAGCCGAGAGAGATTCCCGGAAGAGTGGCTTCATGCGCACTAAAGCTGGATCATAACTGTCCCAGAATTGACGCCCACATCTGGCTTGACTCCATCATTTAAGGACTTTGGTAACCGTCGACGTGAATGCTTGACCTAGATCCCCGAGCTTGACCCTAGATGGCGGTTCCTTACCCCCTAGCTCGAGGTCGGCGGGGCCTCATGGTCAGCAGCGGTTAGAGGCCTCCTGACTCGAGCTTGAGCTAGGATTTGTTGACTAATCCGTTGATCGGTGGGGTTCTTCGATCTCCGACAATGCTGTCTATGATGAAACATACGTTGAGCGGTCTTCACTACTACAAAAAGCCTCTTTCTTCTGGGTCTATCACTTTGGGTTTCGGCTAGAACCGCAAGGTGATATTTTTACTTGCGGTTCATAAGTTAAATCGGCAATAATACTATTCTATCGGTTCTTAAGAAGAACCAGAAGTGATATTTTATTATCACCGCCGGTTCTCGATTTCAACCGGCAAGTGATAATGAAGGAAATATCCTTCTTAGGCTCGGAATCGAACCGGTAGTGATAATATTTTTTGAAAAAATCATAACTTTTGCATACGGCGTCGGATGTAGACAAAATTTATATGAAAATTGTAGCTCTCGATGAGATATGCAACTTTGTAGTTGACAACTTTTTATTTAAAGTCATTTAGATGTCCCAATAATCATTGAAAGCGGTGATATTTTATTATCAGATATGATAATGAAGGATAAAACTCGGAATCGAGCCGGTAGTGATAATATTTTGAAAAAATCATAACTTTTGCATACGGCGTGGGATTTGAATGTCTAAATTACTTCAAATAAAAAACTTAAAGGGATAAAAGTTGTCAACGATTATTTGGATGTCTAAATTACTTCAAATAAAAAAAATTTAACTACAAAGTTGTAGATCTCATCGAGAGCTACAATTTTCATATAAATTTTGTCTTTATTCGACTCCGTATATGTAAAAGTTATGATTTTTTTAAAATATTATTACTATACTGTTTGGAATATTACTTGCTGTTCTTGTTGAGAACGGCGGTGATAATAATATCCTTGCGGTTCTTAAGAAGAACGGCGGTGATATATTATCACCGCCGGTTCGGATTCGAACCGGCAGTGATAATATTTTGAAAAAATCATAACTTTTGCATACAGAGTCGGATGGAGATTAAGTTTATATGAAAATTGTAGCTCTCGATGAGATCTACAACTTTTTAGTTGACAACTGTTTTATTTGAAGTCATTTAGACATCCAAATAATCATTGAAACTTTCGGATGCAAAGGGATAAAAGTTGTCAGTGATTCTTTGGATATCTAAATGACTTGAAATAAAAACATTGTCAACTACAAAGTTGTAGATCTCATCGAGAGCTACAATTTTCATATAAATTTTGTCTCCATCCGACTCTGTATGCAAAAGTTATGATTTTTTAAAATATTATCACTACCTGTTCGGAATCCGAACCGTCGGTAAGACTATTATCACTTGCGGTTCTTTACACGAACCGGCAGTGATAATATTATCACTGCCGGTTCGGATTTCGAACCGGCAGTGATAATATTTTTGAAAAAATCATAACTTTTGCATACGGAGTCGGATGGAGACAAAGTTTATATGAAAATTGCAGCTCTCGATGAGATCTACAACTTTGTAGTTGACAACTTTTTTATTTGAAGTCATTTAGACGTCCAAATAATCATTGAAACTTTCGGATGCGAAGGGATAAAAGGAACATATATCTTATAGTAGTTGAGAAGTGAGTGTTAGGTGAGATGGTAAGGGTGCTCACGCTTGACGGCAGGTCCTGAGTTGAATCCTAGCAACCGCCGCTGTAGCGTATTTCGCGTGAAAACCGTGTGACTTGTGACGCACGATCGTGCCTATTAGTAAATACTGGCCGGTCCAGGTGCAAATAAATTTGTTTTTTGATTTTACCGAGTGATTTTTGGATTTACACTATCACTGCCAGTTGGTAAGTATAAACCGGTAGTGATAGTGATTATCACTTCGGGTTTATATCCGTGCGATGATAGTCCTGACTATCACTTGCCACTTAGGTTGTGCGAGTCCACATCAAGCGGTGATGCCGATGTGGACCGGCGATAATCACATGTTCGGTAGTAGTGCTTAGATCCACTACTTGATGACTATTGAAAATGAATGAGTGTGGCAATTAAGCGAATTTACGTGCTCTGAATTTAGATATTTGAATGTGCCTTTGTGTTGTAATTATTTAAACTACTAGTTGTCTTGAACTTAGCATTCCATGTTCAAATGAAATTTAGCATGTCAACATTTTGTTTTGCTTTGACGTTAACTATCGCTAATAGATTGATTCTTCTAGTAGCACTCTGATGGATCGGGCATGCACAAGCGGTTGAAACCGCTTTGAAGCGGTTTTAGAACCGCTTGTAAATAACCATGAGTGATACCCGTCGGGTATCTGGCGGTTCCCAACCGCTTCGGTTGGACACTTTCTGGCGGTTGGTGTTACCAACCGCTTGTGGAGAGGCTCTCTCCAAAAGCGGTTGGTATTACGAACCGCTTGTGGAGAGGCTCTCTCCACAAGCGGTTGTAGTTACCAACCGCTTGTGAAGAGGCTGACAGCACAGCGTTTTGATTATATTCAATATAGAATATGTTTTCAGAGGGGTTTTTGATATAGATTTTGACAATTAAAATAAATAGAACTACAGGAGTTTTTTGACACAATAATTAAATATATATTATTCATGCGTACTCATTCAGATAATTACAGGTTCATTTACGTAAAAATCTGAACTTAATAGACTAAAAATGAACAAGTGAACACATGAAATAATAAGCCACTTTTACAAGTTTCAAAGAATAAAAGGGTGAATCTTGAGCTCATTTCTTGCGTGCATCGCTCTTTGTGCCCTTGGTCGATGTTGATGTCAGTTCACTGTCCTTATTTGAGGACAAGGTCTCCAATCATTTGCGTGGAACTCGCCTTTGGTGGATACAATCTAAATCGACAATAAAGCCGATGAGTTGTTCTTGGATTCTTTGTAACCGTCTTGGCGGGATCACGCCTTGCTCATCGATGTTGGGTGACAAAGTGGGAAGTAAATAAATCTCTGGACATGTAATTAAAGTGTAATTAAGTACTAAGAAATTGACATGTTCACACTACCTCGGCGTTGGTTGTCGGCACATCGCCGTGGGTAATACTTGCATATAGTGGCACACATAATAGCCACATAAGTTGTTTCCTTCCATCTATCGTAGAACTGCGATGAAATTTGAAAAGAAAATAATTATTATTGGGATGAAAAAGCTGTTACGGCATATTAATATTCTTTATCGTACTCGAGTGCTTATTTGTACATCAAATTAGTTCTCGAAATCTCCTTGTTGCTTCTTCGGAACCTTGCAAATGCCCCTGTGATGCATTATTACGAGTATTATCGAGTTGGAATTAGCAAGGTATTTCAATATATATATAATAAGGAATTAAAACTATCGTATATATATGTGCTATATACTGCTTAGGGTGTCAATGATATATTGATAATTTTCCACCGAGTCCTTTTGAGTCTTGAACAACAATCATTTGCTATCAAGCTTGATGACAAGAAGGATCGATGATACCTATTCATGTATTGCAACATATATGTAACTAGCTAGTAGTATTATCAATGCCTTGGAAAATATAAAACGAGAGGTTGTATATATCGTACCCAAAGTTGAAGAAGCGAAGTATGTACGGTTTGTAGTGATGTCCCAAGAATGCATTGAGAATGTAATCTTCAACATCCTTTCGGCCATGGTTCAATCCAAAGACGTACTCGTTAACAATCTCTAGGTCGATGAAGCCCACGTTGAAGATGTTCTCTTTTCTACATCGTTGTATCTCCATTCTACATAGAAAGGTATAAGTTTAAGAGTTGCAATTTTATTGTGCGAGGAAACACACGGTAAAGGTATGAGGTTGACACTTACGGGCACCGGCTGACTCATGAGAGACACGTTGATGGAGTCGGCATGGTAAATATTGTAGAAGTCGTCGAATTCGAGCCATATCTTTGTTGTCCTGCGATAAAATCTTCTTCTTTGAAGCGGAGGAACATCGTTCTTCCTTGAGCGGACTCTGTCATGTACCATTAGTGAAATTGCCGCATCTTGGTTGGCGAGATCCTTTATCTCATTAGGGTCAATCACTCCGCCCAGCCGATATTGCCATTTGACCTTTGCCATTGGGAGATCATCTGTTAATCCAAGAGCTGCAGCTGCTGAACTGAGTCCTGCACCCTTCATAAATTTCTCGAGGTTCTCCTGATCTTGGTCTCTCTTGTTCTTTGCCGCCGCCGCATGACCACGTTTATTCTTCTGTGTAGCCTTCATTATTGTCCGTTCATAGTTGGGCCAGCCTGCAGTGATAACTTTGCGGCATGTCGCGAAGTGTTCGGCCGCTTTTGGATCAATTGGTACCTTCTTTGGCTCTGGCTTCTTTTTTGCGAAGTGTGCAGCCAATTCTGCTTTCCTGACCGCGTCACTCTCCTCCTTAGTCATATCATATGGCCTCTTTGGAGGTTCCTTTGTCTTTGTTGATCGGCTGGAGGAGGCCTTCTTGGGAGCGGGTGGAGGAGCCTTTCTGCTATCGAGCTTCTTCCTTGGAGGAGATGGTGGAGGCGTGGTTTTCCTGGGGGGTTCGTTTTTGTTTGAGATGGTGGTGGCGGAGTAGGGCTTCTGCGTGGAGCGGGTGGTGGAGGAGGCGTGCTCTGTTTTGCCGGCGAGGCATTGCGTGGAGGTGACGTTGGAGGCGTGGGTTGCCGTGGTGGAGATGACACCTCCACACCATCTGGAAATATGATGTACCATTTGCGCCAGAGGATGATACTGTGGAGGGCCTGTCCAAGCTTGGTCACGCCGTCACCTCCAGCAATATCGAGGTTAAGTTCGTCAAATCCGCTCAGCACCTCCTCCACCGCGACCTTCGAGTAACCCAGGGGTATCTCGTTGCAGTGGAACGTCTGGCCCTACTCCACCGGAAATGCCATGCCGTAAGCCACCTTGATGGAGAGGTTCGCGCATCAGCGTGTAGCTCACCTGGGCGGCGAACCCTTATGTCATCCACGGGGTAGCGGGCTAGCAAGTTCTCGCTTGAGGGCCGGTGGGCGTGCGGACTACTCCGCCCGGCGGAGGGGCGATCACGGCGTCCGGTGATTGCTCGGACCTAGTCCTGAAGGTTCTTGAGGGCAATTTGTACTTGTTGCGCAATTATGTCGCCGATGCTAGCTGGGTTGCTCTCAACTCTTGTTCCAATTGGTACACTTTATATGATTCTCTTGTTTTGCTTCTCTGCGGCTCCTATCGTGTCTGCATCCTTGGCGGCAAATACTTCCACTGGCGTATGCTTGCCCATACCTCGTGTCCGTCCGGATGCTCGGGGTTTTGAAGGGCATGTGTTAGCACGTCATGCTCCCTATCTGGCACGAATGTACACTGAGGCCCTTTCGGCAGCTTGTACAATCCTTTGACCAGGCTCTTGCACTCCTGGTGCCATCACCAAGCTACCGTCATCTAAAAGGCTCCCCCCGTGACCTATAAACCAATTGCGCAGGCGCTCATCCCTCAAAGTGGTAGCCGGTGTGACGTCATTTGCCATTAATTCTTCTTCCGCTTCTCCCATTTGATACAGCCTTGAGGTAACCACGGTGCCAAGATGGTGGTGGTATTTCTTCTTCGTGAATTGACCTTGTTCTTGACTAGCGATGCGGCCTTGGTGACGGCTTGTACTCTCGAATGCTTCGGTGATCTGCCACTTAGGAAATTGGTTGAAGTCGGGTCTTTCTCCTTCGGACATACTTGCGGTGAGACATCTTCCACACAAACATTGTTGCCATCTTCTTGAGTGAATTTCTTGGCCTTGTCTTGGACCCTTGAGAAATGTGAAATTTTCCTTAATATCATGCGAGCGAGGTCCTTGGTAACGAGGAACTTGGCCCATTTTACGATGCTAATTGCGGCGTGATCCCTCACGTGATAACATAGCGTTGTTATGCGGCCCAAGCTTCTGAAAGAGGGCCACAAGCATCCCTTCGTTGTTAACGTCCGTAAACACATGCTTTGTGGATGGCTTCTTGTTAGGTCCCCGATGCTTCGGTTGGTTGCTCGATGTACGGGGCTTGAAATACACAAACATATGTATAAACGTGTTAGAGTGTATTATATTAATGAATTGCGATTAATTAACATATCCACGGGGATTATATTCTTCTGGCTATACCTCATCCTCGCCGGAACCAGTGTTACCGGAACCAGTGGCTCGGCGTCAATGCCTTCATCATTTGCGGCCTCAACGGCCTCACCGGAACCGATGGCTCCAGCGTCATGACCTCACCGGAACCAACATTAGCCTCGGTGACATCGGCGCTACCAGTAGCGATGGAGTCCAACAAGCTGTTCTCCAAGATCGAAAGTAGGGTCACCGCGTCTGGTTGCTCCATCTATCCTAATTCGAAAAAATGTTGACATAAACAACCATATTCTGATTACAACACAAGCATATTGTAATAAATTTGACATTTCACATATACTTACACATTTCACATGATATATATACAATTTTACATTTCACATATACTTACACATTTCACATATACTTATACATTTCACATATACTTACACATTTCACATATACTTATACAATTGACAATTCACATATTATTGTATTTGCTCAATAAAAAATAATGAATCACACGGTCTCCTGCTTGCATGCCATCATTTCCAAAAAAGAAAAAATTTATAAATCCACAACTAGAATGTTAGTAGTCTATTACACCAAAAAAAGCAACCGATCATTCATGTCAACTAGCTTAGGTGACATGGAATGATAATAATATTCTAAAGAATATATGAGTTGGGCCCTGTCTCTTGGCGCCTCACTTGGCGACAACTGCGATTCGGCAACATTATGTCATTCATATAATGAATCATGACTAATACATGATTAAGAAACACATAACACCTAAAATGACATAGATCACACGACCAAACTTGCGGCATAACGCTTTGAGAGCGAGAACATAAACACCAAACGCTTTTAAGCCCTTTGTACCTATAACCTTCAAGCGTTTAGAACTTTTTGGTGCTAGCTCAATAGACGACTTGGTATATACCTTCTAAGAATAGTAAATTAAAATTCTCTCATATTATATAACATCGGGTCTTAATTAACAAAATCGGGAAAGAACCAATGACAATAATGCATATATATAAATGAAACATCAATGAAGACTTAACAAAATGAAGTATCCGATCTGAATAGGACCCGAATTAGGTAAAATCTTGGTGAAGAAATTAACAAGTAGTCGTGGCGATTGCCGTCTCTCTTCCCCCCGCCACCTTAATTTCTTCCCAGACATGACAAGCTCAGACGGATTTCGCTCTAGACCACAGCACCCAAACCCTTCTTCCTCCTCCCTCCTTCTTCTTGCTCCGGACCACTGGCGCCCATCCTAGCCGGACCACTCCTCGGGCATTTTCTTGAACACCTTGCAGGCGATGGGATTAGAGAGGAGGAGGAGGCGTCTTACTATACTCTCGGTCCTCCGGGTGGAATGGTGGGCGGCGTCGGCGGTGGCGAGGAGACGATGGCGAGGTGGCGGAGGAGGCTCTGGCGAGGTGGCGTCGGTGAGGTGGTGAGGAGGCGACGAGTCTGAGAGCCTTGGGACTTAGAAAATTTTTGGTGCGAGGCGGGCACTTGGAAAATTTGGTGCAGTGGCGTGCTTATACCGTCACCTCTACAAGCGGTTGGTAGTAAAAACCACTTGTGGAAGGGCTTTTACAAGCGGTTGGTATTACCAACCGCTTGTAGTAGTGCCTAGGGCTCCGCTCGGGCGCCAAATATGAGCCATCGATGCGGGTTGGTGTATTCAGCAGGGCGATGACTCATCGATCGATTGAATACACCAACGATCTTGATGGCTCATATTTGGCGCCGGCCCTCATTCTTTTTTATTTCTTGTAGGAGCCCTAGGCATTATCGATCCGGTTGGGGTATTCATCCGGGGCGATGTCTCCTGATGCTTGATCGTTCGTCTTCCCAGTGCTTGATTGTTTCGTCTTCGATGCATCATCGGCGAAACGTAGAGGCGTTTCATTTCCCAATACAAATTCGCGCCTATAAAACGAGAGGCTTTTCGACTTGATCGTTTCGTTTTCCCAATGCTTGATCGTTTGTCTTCCCGATGCATCATCGGCGAAACGAGCGTTTCGCTTCCCAACACAAAATCGCGCCTATAAAACGAAGGCCCTTAATTTTCAGCGCCATCATTAGCGAAAAAACACTCGGCGCCATGAGCTCCACCCGCAGCAGTTCCTCCTCCGATGGCTCAAAAACAGCTCCTCAAATAGCTCCACCCCACCGCGCCGCCACATCCGCCGCCCAAACCCGCCGGCATGACCATGCGCCAATGGCTGCGCGCTCTGCCGGCGCCATCTCCACGGCTGCTCCGCTTCCTTCTCTGGCGCCTCGCCTCCACTGCGCCCCTCGATCGACTCTGCCTCCTCCGTGCCCCTCCGCCACCTCGCCTCCACCCTCGCCGGAAGCGCCCGCGCGTCATCCTCCTCCGACGCAGCCAAAGCTACGACTCGTCGGAGGGATATCGCGACAGTTTGGGCGGAGGATGACCAGAACCGAGCCGGCTCGGCGAGGACCGGATGGCAGGCGAGACTCCAACGACCCTCGGCCTCCTCCTCCGACAACGACAGTAGCTAGTCTTTTGTAGTTAAAGTATTTTTGTAATCTTGCTTATAATGCAATCTATAAAGCATTATAATGCTTTCTATAATACTTTTGTAATTATCTCTTATATATATAATGCAAGCTACTACTTCTCATGCAATCCATAGTCTTTTTTGTATGGCGCATTTGTTGATTTCAATTGATCATGAAAGAGGTTACATTTTCAAACCGCGCATCACTACGGTTGGAGACACCAGCCGGGACTGATGACTCACATTAGTCCCGGTTGAAAACACCAACTGTTTCTGATGTGAAGAGTTGCTACAAGTCAAAGAAATTTTGGTGCCCTTACTGGTTAATAATAAAATCTAAAAATTCATAATAAATATCGAATTTTTAGAATCAAAAATATCATAATAAAAATTGAGGATTTGTAGAATTCATAACAAAAATCTAAAAATTCATAATAAAATATCGAATTTTTAGAATCTGAAAAATATCGAAATAAAAATTGAGGATTTGTAGAATTCATAACAAAAATCTTGATATTAAAAATTGAGGATTTGTAGAATTCATAACAAAAATCTGAAAAATTCATAATAAAATATCGAATTTTAGAATCTGAAAAATATCAGAATAAAAATTGAGGATTTGTAGAATTCATAACAAAAATTTAAAAATTCATAATAAAATATCGAATATCTGAAAAATTCATAATAAAGGTAGAATGCCTTCCACAAGCACTAGGCGTATGAAGGCGAGAGAGAGTGAGTAGGAGACTAGGCGTATGAAGGCAGAGAGAGTGAGTAGGAGACTACGCGTAATCTTGCCACGATTTACTAGTACAAAAAGAAAGTGAACATCATTGCCACTTGCCATCATACAAAGGAGCATTAGTTCCTTATGAATGTTTCATCTGATGAGTGGTACACATCATAGTTCATCTGATGAGTGGTACATCTCAAGTAGTCACATACTTTGTCTTTACAAGTGTTCCTTCATTATGATCGCGATGTATGAAAGGAGCATCCACGTCTGTGTCATTGAGGAGGCTTATGTCGACATCCACGATGAAAGGAGGAGCTCGTCGGCCGACTATACTCTTCCTCGTCTGTGGCGTCCTCAACTCAACAATCCTTCGTTTGCCTTGGAGAACCACGTGTCGCTTTGGCTTACTACTACAATCTTTCTACTTGTCAATCGCTTCTTAGGTTTGCTTGACATGTCCATTACGTGAAGACACTGTCTCACATCATTCACGAGGACGAGCGGTTCGCGCTTTAGAGCCGACTTGCGTGAGGTCCACGATTGTCATACCGTATTTGTCGACCTTCCGCCGCTTGAAGTCGGTTTGACCCATTGGCACTTAAATAGAGGACCTTCAAGGTCCATAGTCGAACTCCCAAATCTCTTCTATGAAACCATAATATGTATCCACCTTGCCTTTGTTGTCTTCGGCATCTATCACGGACACCGCTATTCGGTTGGTGCTCTTGTTATCTTGGGATCTGGTGTAGAATGTGTAACCATTTATCTCGTACCCCTTGAATATCACGATTTCACTAGATGGTCCCCGAGCCAAGCGTTACAACTGTTCATTATGCCGCCCTTTCAAAGGATGTATTACGTAACCAAGCGCGAAAGAATCCATGTGCTTCGTGTTATCAATCCTCGAGACCTCCCCGGAAATCGCGGCGTAGAATACTCTTGTGCTCATGGACATACAGGGCCACTCAGATTGATTGTTTCAAGACCGTGAAATGTGCTTGCTTAAATGTAAGAAGATCATTGCATGCAATTGCTTTCCTTCCTAGTGTCCCTTTTCCCGTAGCCTCCCCTCATGGCGTGATATAGGGGCCTTGATCGGGTTTAGATCATTAATGTAATCCACACAAAACTCAATCACCTCCTCTGTCCCATAGCCCTCGGCAATGCATCCTTCGGGCGAGAACGATTCACGGACATACTTCTTTAGCACACTCATGTACCTCTCGAAAGGAACATGTTGTGCGATACTACAGTCGAGAATACCTATCTCTTTGACAAGGTGAGCAGTGAGATGAACCATAATATCAAAAGAATGCGGGAGGAAAGATCATCTCAAGACTAACCACACTTTGTACCACGTCATCCTGCGGCTTACTTAGTTTATACGGGTCGATGACCTTCGTGAAACCGCGTTGAAAAAAGAACACAGCTTTGTGATTGTCCCCCGTACCCACTCGGGCAGTATGCCTCTCACAGCCACTGGGAGCAAATGTGCCATAAACACAAGACAGTCATGGGATTTCATGTGTACGATTTTATTCTCTTTCGTGTTTATGAGTCTCTTTACATTGGAGGAGTATCCGGAAGGGACCTTCACACTGTTCATGAACTCTATCATGCTTTTTTTCTCTTCTTTGCTTAGAGTGTAGCTCGCAGGATGTAGGTAATGTTGTCCTTTCCCTCTTTTCTCGGGATGTAGGTCGTTCCTCAGTTCCAAGAGTTTAAGGTCCTTCTGAGCTTGTAGTGTATCTTTCGATTTTCCGTACATATCTATGTAGCCTAGTAGGTTCAAGCGGACATTCTTCGTGATGTGCATGAAGTCAAGTGAGTGTGAACCTCCATGACTTCCCAATAAGGCAAGTCCCAAAATATTGACTTCTTCTTCCACATGGGTGCTGACCATCCTCATTACGCACATGTTTGCTTCGGGACCCTTTCCAAATACTACTTTCAAATCCTTTACCATAGCAAACACACGTGTCCCACTAGATGCTAAGGCCTTGCACGAAGGTCAGTTGCCGTTAAATTTCTGCCTTTCTTCCGCAGCGGGTGACTTGTAGGAAGAAACCTCTGTGACCCATGTACACAACCTTCCGAGAGTTTTTCGGTACATGCCGTCCGTTTCATCTAAGCCTTGCATCAGAGCTCTATATCCTTTGTGATTAGGTAGGACGGAGTTCTGAGAAGCGAGCGATCGTTGATTGTTACAAATAACAATGCACGTAGGGTGAAATACTCCCTTTGTACTCATCCCATACCCTTGCACCATCGTCCCTAGCGTCACAAGATCTTCAACCAATGGTTTCGGTGAACATCGATGTCATTTCCGGGTTGCTTGGGGCCTTGGATCAACAACGGCATCATGATGTACTTTCGCTTCATGCACGACCATGGAGGAATGTTATAGATACATAGTGTAACGGGCGGTGCTATGGTTTGCTACTCAATTCTCCGAAAGGATTCATCCCATCGGTGCTCAACCCAAACCTTATGTTTCTCACCTCATCTGCGAAGTCCGCATGCGTCCGGTCGACTTTCCTCCACTATGAGCCATCTGCGGGGTGTCTAAGCATCCCGTCGTCCTTACGCTATTCTTTGTGCCAGCGCATCATCCGGCATGCGCTTTGTTAGCAAGCAGGCGTTTCAGCGGGGATCGGAAGGAAATACCACAACACTTTAGCCGGAGGTCTCTTCTTCTTCGCTCCCCATCTATTTCACACGATAAATCACGCTTCACCTTATCCGTGATTCTTTGCACACTGGACAAACATCCAAATCGGCATACTCATTACGATCTGAGGATACAATCATTAGGACATGCGTGTATCTTACGTACTTCCAATCCCAAAGGACGGACGACTTGCTTGGCTTCATATGTAGATTCGGGAAGAGTGTTATCTTACGGAAGCAACTTCTTCTGAGTGATAACAACTCATTGAATCCTTATCGACACACCATTTGTAGCCTTCCATTGCATGAGTTCGATGTGATGCAGCGACTTTGTGTGGCACCCTACGTTTGGGTACAAAGGAGTTACGTGGTCCTCTAATATCTGTTGGAACTTCTTGAGCTGTCTTTCATCTCGTAGTCTCCTCTCCGATCACGCAACATCTGGTCTAGCTCATCATCACCAAAGTCACCAAGTGTTTCTTCCACGGAACGATGTGCGTGCCGTCCGGGATCTTGTTGAATCCATGTTCCTCTTCCTCGCCTTCTTCATCGTCTTCTGGCTAATCGCCTCAACCGCCATGGTTGGTCCAACAGGTATAGTTTGGCATGAAACCTCTCATGATCAAGTGGTTCATAACTTGCCATCGCTGGGAGTGCTCCTTCTCGTTCTTGCAATCTACACACGGACAACATATGAAGGCACAGAGGCAAGAATGCAACTATTGCATCGAGAAAAGATCGCACGCCATCAATGAACTCTCTCGGCGACGGTCCGCATTGTACATCCATTGCAGATTCATCTACACCATGTTATAATTTCATTAAAAATTATAACAAATTTAGATACAAAAATTATAACCTAACTTATAGGTACATTTAAAATCTATAGCTCACAAGCTCTTAAATCTACCTTTCTAATTATTTTTTCCTTCTTGAGTCTACAATTAATGACCATATTTTTTCTTCTCCAGACAAAAAAGCTCCACCTACACCATCATACAATTAAAAACATACCTTTCTAAATTTTTTATCCCTTTCTACCTTTGTAATTATTTTTTATCCTTCTACATTTTTTCTATTTTATTTCATACACCAATAATTACTTCCTTGCAATGTAATTAGATCTCCCCAACTTATTGTGATATTTAAGATTCAAAAGTACAAGCACCTAGATCTACACCCTACATCTTCATACAACAACAAAACAAGCATACAAAATAAATTTTGAGGAAGAACTCCTACAATTTGATCATGCATGTTCTTGCCTAAAAAGTTCAAGATTTCTCCACATCCATTGAAAAAATTGCAATATCTAGGTGAGAAGGATGTTGGCATGATGTCACTAACCTTGAAACACTTAATTTGGAGCTAATCACCCCAATTAAAATTTGGACAGCACCTCCCAAGAGCGAGTGCTTGGCGGCCCTTCTCTGTTCGTCGTACCTCTGCTGCGGCTTGCAGCTCGTGGAGGAAGAAGGGTTTAAATGGGCTGGGCGGGAGGGCTTCGAGGCGGTTTGAGACACGAACAGCTTCACGTATGTAACTTTCTGGCGGTTCACTTGGAAATCGAAGCGGTTTGAGACAAGAACCGCTTCTAGAAAGCAACATCTGGCGATTCGTGTCTCAAACCGCTTCGAAGCCTCTCCGCCGTTGCCTCTGAACAGCCAGTGCGAACATCTGTGAGTTCGCACCAAACCGCTTCTAATAGGCGGTTGTGATACCGATTCTGTAGTAGTGTAGGTGGTAGTTGTCTATGCCTCCGATATTCAATAAATCAATGTAACATGTTTTACATGTTATAGTTACAAATTTTTAGTGTCTCAGATTTTGTAAGTTTGTAGATATTCTCTACTTTTTTGTCCTTGGATTTATTACAACAATTTTACCTTGAAAATTGAAAAATATGCCATTTTGTTAAGAAAATGTTATCATGTTCTGCATCAAATATGTAAAAAGTCATTTGTTTGTATGAAAAAATATTGATCTTCAGTTAGCAAAGGCCTATTTATAATCCTATTTGTGACTAGTTATTTTCAAATTTTTTAATCCACGCAAGTCATTAAAGTACTTACATGTGCCCTTCATTCACTTGTTTCTTGAGTTGGCTCCTTAACTCCCAGAATTTTGAGTTGCTTTTTCATATATGTAAATATGAATTGATGTTGTTTTTGAGCATTTACCTATTGGGTTAGTTTCAGGGTTTACAAAACCAAATCAAGGTTGAAAATCGAAGATCCGGCGACACTGATTTATCATGAAAATCACAAAAAACTAAAGGGTTTCGAAATCAAACGGTTTGGAAAAAAAATTAAAAAATCAAAAATAGACTGGCAAATTGAAATTTTCTTGTGGCTTATTTTTTGAACGATTTTCATCAAAAATCACTCAATTTTCACTGGTTTTCGATCGGTTTATGTCACGTAATTTTTTTTGAATTTGCCCAATTAACCGATCGATTTATGTCACATAAATTTTTTTGAATTTTTGAAATTTTTTTGAATTTTTCCGGTGAACCGATTGGTTTAGGGTTTCTAACCGACTCCATCTGGTTGATTTTCGTTGATTTTGTTAACCCTAGTTAATTCTATCTTCTTGTCTTATGTATGCATAACTTCCATTGAAATCTCCACAAATTATCAATTCATAATTCATGTATTTTCTTGTAGGGGGTTCATCGATCCTCAGATTTTCTGTTCCAATTTTCCGTGTAGGGGTTCATCAATCCACAGAATTTTCAAGATTTTTATTTTAACTATTGAGTCCCCAATATAAGTTTAGAGTTTCAGTTGTAGAGTAGCACACAACTAGTTGAGTGGATGGGATGGGAGAAGGGATTTCTATAGTGATTTCATTTATTTTCCCAAGGGGGGCTTTTTATTTGATCTGTTGCGAGGGTTGCTTTCTCTAGGACAGTAGCAAAAATCATGGCTTTTTTGCTGGTTTTCTTGCAAAAATCGGTCGTGGGTGTAGAACGTAGATCTGGACACTCGATCATTTGGAGTTCAGTTGAAGGCTCCAAATCAAGTGTGCGCAGGTTTGGTGGAATGCTATGGTCTATGCAGTCATGCGTTCTGCAGATTGCTTTGCTTTTCATCATCATATTGTAAGGAGGACCCATGATGGTTGAAGCTTGGGGTCAAGTTAGTTCAGATCTGTATGAACTGAAGTCCTGAATGTATCAGAACAAAGACAATCACATGCCGCTTGCATATCTGTAGGTGAAAGTTTAGGTTATTGCCGAGTTCTAATTGAAATTTGTCTTCTGTACATACTTTTCATTCTAATTATATACTACTTGTAGAAATTAATTAATTAGATGTCATGCAGTATTTCTGTAATATAATTGCCTACTGCTTATATTGTAACCTCAAATACATGTTGCAAATAAATTCCTGTTAGGTACAATGTATAAAGTGATTTCTTACATTGTAAAGTTATATGTAAATAAGTAATTAATTAACTGTAACTTTAAATATTCCAATATACTCTCGATTTTATAGGCATTCAGGTAAAACATATTCTTATTTGTGAATTGCTACCTTTTGGATATCAGAGGTTCACCATTTGATGGAATTTACTTTCTAAATATATTTTTTTATTTTATATTTTTTATCTCTGTTTGGGTTCACTAATCCCAAACTTTTCTTGTCTTCCTTAGAAAATATTTCTTTGTTTTCCATCTTTGCAGGGTTCACCGGTTCCATGGATATTCTTTTGTCTTCATTAGAAGATATTTAGTTGTCAGTTGTTTATGTAGATGTCCACTACTTGCAGGATTTGTTGCTTTCCTTGGAAATTAGTTCTTTCCTATTTTTCCTGATGGGTTCACTAATCCCAGTATTTTTTTTGTACTCTCACCTGAAAATTTTTATTTGTCTAATGTTTATGTAGAGGTTCACTGAAACCATGTTTTTTTTCCCTTACAAATTGTTTATCTGTTTTTTTTGGTTCACTAGTTCCGGGATTTTTTTTGGTTGTCTCATGTTTATGTAGAGGTTCACCGATACCAGCATTTCTTCTTTACAAAATTTTTATCTATACTTTGTCCACCTTAGATAGTCTTGTCTTTATTAATTTTTTCTTTATAAGTATTTAGCAGTCCTAGCACCATAGTTACAACTCGTCATTAATCCTTTTTTAGGGGACCTGCTGTTAATCACCGGTTTTGCTTTGTTTATATGGGATGGTAATTTGTAGGTTAGATATAATAAAATAGGCTAGAAAACTTAACCGAGCATACGAAGAAAATACAAAGGAGAAGCCCAATTCGCGCACATTTTTGGGTTACTGAGCCAAAAATTACTTTGTTTATTTTTAGAAGGTATCTAGTTTGTCTTTATTTTGACATTTGTATTTGTTGTGTATGAAGAAAGAAAAACAATACACTACATAGAGAAATGCAAAAGAATTATTCGCTCAACAGGAGCAATGGAAAAGCCCATGGGAGACTAACAAGTAAGGAAAAAATGACAATTAAAAAGCCCGTTGAGAAAATAACAAAGCCTGTTAAGGTATAATGAAAAAGAGCGTTAAGAAAAATATTAATTGGATCTAGAAGCGAGCCCGTTAAGGTTTCTCAGGCCCATTAATGTTTTCTAATCGTTTTTTAGCTTGCAGCGTGTGACAGATGACCAGAACTGAGCAAGGTGGGTTTTGATCCCAAGGTCAAAAATTTTGACTGATTTGCCAATTTTTTAAAATGAAAACAGTTGACTGCTTTTGCTGGTAGCATCTCATCCAATTCGCGCAGGCTGCCATTTATAGATGCCTTCTCCCGTCCACTCATTCTCTCCCACGCAAAACTATCCCCCATTACTTCCCACGAGTAATGAGGTAGGAAGAAAGCTATCAGCTTCAGAGGTGCCCAGTTCCTCGCAACGTCGTTTCTAACGGCTCCGTCGGGTGAGCTAATTTGCAAGTTGTGCTCATCAAACGCTGGAATGTAGCAAACAAATCCCATGATAATAACTTGTTCTGGGAATCTGTATGATATCTTGGATGAAGAGATGCTGTTGTTGGCGCGAGGACTACTGTGTGCATTTGCTCTGCAACATAATGCATCCGGGCGAAATTCTCTGAGCCATTTCTCCCATTGCCACATATTGGATCCGGGCGCCAGAGCTGAAGTAGGGGCAACGTCTTGTGTAGGCAGCTGAGCCAGTTCTCCCATTGCAACTTGGGCCACAGACTTGAACAGAGGTCCCAGTGACTGCAAGCATTCAATGGCAATCCCAACCATGTCCGTTCTTTCCGAGAGCCGTAGCATCAAGAGGAGGTCGAAACTTCTCTTTGTTGGCATCTTGAGATCTTTGATATGGAAGCGTAGGCATGCTTCCGCACCACGCCCTTCTAAACATGCGGGCATTATATCAAAAAAAAGACTTCGGCTCCCTTGCACCATTGTATACCGGAGAGTTTTGCCTTCGAGAAGTGGTCTGACGAGAGGTCTGATGAACATGTACTGCCGAAGTGAACAACCAGACTCCAGTTCTATTCGAAACTCACGGGCAACATCTGCGAGGCGTTCAAATCTTCCAACATCGGAGCAACCCAGGACACCTTTACCCAGGCAGGAGATTGATGATCTTGTCGTACGAGCAATCCGTTGAGGGAAGGAGGGGCGTGTTACCGCTTGTTCGTTCTCTTCGTCTTCCAAGGCCTGCTGCTTGTACTTATGCAGCACATGGTCGCACTCCTCGTAGCCACGCACGAAGATCTTCCTTTTACGCAGCAACGAGACGTCGGTGATGGGCAGATTCTTAGATCTCTCAAGCGCGAGCTCCAATTCGGTGTGCGCAATCTCCAGCTTCTCCACGTTGTGCCTCTTGGACGCCTTGTCTTTGTGCTTGCCGACCATGTAGGAGGAGATCCCACCAACGACCGCCCCAAGGACCGCCTCCACGACCGCAGATACGACCGTTCCCGCCATTAATTTAGGCACGCCAATCTCAGCAATACCCCTGCTCGATCAGGGAAAAAAAAGAAAGAATTAAAGCACTCATGTGGGCTAGCTGCCAGCTGATGCAAGATGGTGAAACGAATTGGACAAGTATGTATGGATCTAGATCAGAGAGTATGGATGAATGGTGAAACGAAATTGTATGAATCAGTAGAACAAGACTGAGGGCATCTACCGGGCAGGGACTAAGCGCTACTTGTACATGATTACTTCGTGCAGCTGAAATGCTTCTGTGAGTCACCAACCATGAAACAGGAGGGGAAGAATAGAGGCAGGGAATTAGCGAGGAAATAGCGGGGGATATTCTCAAGAAACACGTCTTAATTGTTAGGAATCGCTACTCATACGCTCTTGTGCGGATGCGCCAGCATTTGAGTCTGCTACAACCAGAAAGCCGAAGTCTCCTTCAGCCTCTGCTTGCTTTGCAGACCAAACACCGGCGGCAAATTTAGCTCCTGCAAAACAGCGGCTTCTGATAACAGTTAATTTGATACTAAAATGGATGGAGAGGTACCAGAAGGAATTTTCCTGGATGCTGCCCGATCCCACCTAGTTTGGATACTCCACGACGCACTAGTTGCTCATAGACTGGACAGGAGAGCAGTTATTAGGATTTACAGAGGTGACAGGATCGCGATGACGGTGAGGAAGAAGCAAAGAGGACGACTTGGCGGCGTCAACGTGTGTGCAGTGCACAACCGCCACACGAACATGCAATACATATTACCAACCTGCTGCGAGATGACCGCAATGCAAGTCATCCTCACTGTCGCGATGACGGTGAGGAACTGAGGATAAACAAACCTGCAAGTCTGCTGCAGTGATAGGGCCACACGAACATGAAGTGATAGGGCCACACGAATATGGAATACTTATTACCAACCTGCTGCCAGATGACTGCAATGCAAGTCATCTTCACTGCAGTCAACTGCAAGTCTGCACATGGTTTAAAATTTCACCGAAATTTCAGATTTTGGGCCACCACAAAATCTAAATTACCGGCCGAATTAAAAAGTTTGAAAAAAATTAAATTACTACAGTAATTTCGTTTTTTTCAAAGAAATTTTGCCCAAACCGGCCGAATTTTTGGGATTTGAAACCGGATTTCAAACTATTAGGGCCGGATTTGACTGGATTTAGTCCAATAACCCTTAAGAAAGTCATCTTCCATGAAAATTTGTTAAAAAACTAAAATTTTGAGACATTTAAAAATTTTGGCAAAATCACTGTCAGATTTTTATAAAACTATAAAAGCTTAATAATGATATAAAAAAATTATGGAACCATATTTAGTAGTATAGGATCATACATAAAAATTTTAAAAATAATTGGGACAGATAACCTTGTTAGATTTTTATAAATTTTCTCGAGTGTGATCATGATCTAAAATTTTATCGAGATTAAGAATTGCATCAGATACCATTCTATAAAATTTTCAAAAATTTAAACTTTTTTGTTTGGTCAATCAAATCTATAAAACCATTGAACTTCATTTGTTATACTATATTTCAAAAATCAAAAGAGAAAGAACATAAATGCTATTGTGCCTTGTAAGAATTTTATAAATTTACTGGAGTGTGATCATGATTCAAAATTTTTATGAGATCTTAAAAACTTCCTTATCACCTTTCTCTAAAAGTTTCAAAAATTTTAAACCTTTTTTAATGACTAAAGCAAATCTATGTATTTATCATTAGGCTTTTATCAGGACATAGCACAGTCAGAATTTTAGGAACTTTTTGAAGTATGATAATCATATGAAACTTTTATAAAAATATTAGTGATAAATTAGGACCATCCACAAATTTTTTAAAATTTAATTTTTTAAAAAATTTTCCAACGTGGTTTGGACCATTTTTCTTCTTGTTCAAACTACTTTTATATATTTTATTAAAATTCTGACAATGAACAATGCACAGAAATTCCAATCATGTTTTTGATTTATTAAAGTGCCCAAATGAATCTTTTTATTTTTTAAACTTTTTTAAGATGTATTTGAGCTAAGAATGCTTCTGTAAAATTTTCAGAATTTTATATTTTATATTTAAATTTTAATAATTCTGACATTCCTATTTTCAGTTTTATTTGCTTTCAGTTTTTGAATTTCTAAAAGTTTGAAATTTAAGTTTTTATTTCTGATATTTTTACCATAGGTAGATATGGGTCTTAGGTCAGCATGGTAAAAATATCAACTCTAGGAAAGGTCTGGATATTACTACAAAAATCTGACAAGGTCTAGATCAGCTTTTCTTATCTCATAATTATCACATGTTTTCTTTTTATTTTAATTATTCAGATTATTTCAAACATCATGATTTGGTTCTGGAGATATATTGAGAGCTCTGAAATTTTAATATTATTTTTGTTGATGTTTTACTTTTACCATTTTACCATTTCAATGCATTTAGCTTTTCTTTTAAAAGTAAAAGCTCAAGAAAATGCAAGAGGATTCAGAAAAATGAAAATTCAAATCAAGTTCATATTTCAAACTCATTTTGATATTTCATTCGTTTTGATAATAATGATTTCGAGTTTTGAAATCTTCCTTTTCATTAAGATTGAAATGGAAGAAATGAGAAAAGAATATTGTTTAAAATCAAAATCCTGATTTCAATTAGACTTTTAATTCATTTCCATTTTTAAATATAAACCTTTTATTTTTCTTTTTTTTTGAATTAATTTACAGGGCTGTTACATCCTTGCGCCGCCTATGTGGTTCTGGCATTATTCGGTTTGAGTCGCTGATTGCTTCCGGCGGCGGCTTGGTCGTGGTCTCGTGGAACTGAATTGTGGTGCTTGTGTTTGCTGGCGACTAGAAGCTGCGTCAAAAGAAACCTTCCTGGCCGATTGGCGCATGCATGTCCCTTGACTCGGCGGAAGGCTTGCATGCATGCATGACGAAGCAGGCGACTAGAAAATTTGAACAGCTCTCGGCGTGGCTATTGCTTTTTTGCCCGGTGGCCGAAAGGCGTCTTGCTCCCGGCGGCTGTGCAAGCGAAAAGTTCATGCGGCTGGATTTCTAGTCGGCTAGGAAAGAGTTCTATGCGAACAACAGACTGGAGTGCTCTGTTAAGCAATTCGATTTTCTTTCCTTATATTGGTAATCTCGCCCTTCGTTTGCATGTTTTATTTTCAGATTGATTTATTGCTTTACCATGATAATTTTGATTTGATCCATTCAAAACGTTTCTAGGGCATCAAGTGATTGATTTGAAAAGTTTGATTGGTTAATTCCTCATTGATCATTATTAATCTCGTAATTAGGGTTAAATCAGTTTTCGTCATTATTTGTTATAGTCATCTTGCGAAGGTCATAACTCTAGATCCGTAGATCCGATCGATATGATTCTTATTGAGATAGTTTCCAAATTGAATCTAGTTTCAACAGTTACAATTTCACAATAATCTAACGGTGGGATCTTCGGTAATTTCTGTTTTAGTGAACGTATATCACTCTGTTTTGTCGAATCCGAATTAGGCAATTTGAGTCCGAATTGGGGTGTTTCGAAAATCATCAAAAATTTGATTTTAGCTTCCGCGCAATAATTCACCCCCTCTTTGATTGCTAGTTTAGCATATATCGATCCTACAGAGAGGTTGAACCAGATGGTTAATTTGCGGTTGTACTTCAGTTGTGCTGAATTTGAGTATATTTAATTTAACTGAATGTTAATTATGTGAACGTGAAATTTGTTCCGAGTGAATTGAGATTGTGTGTGTAGATGTATACTTTTATACCTTACTGGAATTGGATTTGTGTTAATGTTGATATGTGGACATCGAGATATGGATATGTATGTATTTGCAAATGATTTCATGTTTGTTTGATTTTGAGACTTAAAATTAAGGATTCACCACTTAACCATCAAAAGCTTTTCTTAATGGCCAAAATTTCAAATCTAAGTTTTTTTAAAAAATTTCACTTTTTATTTTGAGGCTATTACATTACTCTCAAAAATATTTCTCGTAGATGCTGAATAAGGCTATCCCATGAATTTTGCTCGATGAACCCATCCAACTTTCATCCCATCAACGAAATTCGAAGTTTATCCTGTGCACTATCCAAATCTTATCACTCTAACCAAACAAAAATTTGGCTCTTCCCATCCATCTCTCATCTCTTCAATCAAATATGAATTTAGTTAGCTTTATCCCTACTAAAGTGCATAGTTTCATCCTATCCATCCTTTGCCTTGAACCCACTAGCAGATACCTGGAGCCCACCATGTCCATGGCCGCACGAGTTATGGTGTAGATAGGAGGGGCTGATCTTCTTTTCGATCTACGAGTTACGAGGACTTTAAACAGAGAGGCAAAGGAGAAACATGGGAGATTTAACATTTACACGAGGTTATCTAAAATTAAGAGCATGATGCATGCAGTTTCCGCCGAGTTGGCATACGGGGCTAACAAAATGCAGAGTGAGATCGATGGGAGTAAATCGTGGAACCGTGCTCGAGCATAGTTCAATCAGCTGGAGAACACGTTGCATGATCACACAGTTGGAGAACAGTAGTAAAGCATAGTTCACACAGTTGGAGAACACGTTGCATGATCCAAGCACCAGACACCACATCAGTTCAATCACATATAACTGACGCCACCAGATATCAAGCATATTATTTGTGTGCGTCATGACTGCAACAGTGGTTAAGGCCAGGTACTATTACAAGCGAACTAAAACAAACGTCACCGCAGACTAAAACAAGAAAAACAAGAAAAATGTATTAATAAATATTGCGGCCTTCTTTTTGCTACTCTCCGGGTCTTGGATCTGCCCCTGCTTTCGGTGATTCGCCTCTTCACACTGATGGCCTTGTCCGCGAACCATTCGAATATTTTGACATTGGAGCCGCTCAACTCATCATTCTTCTGGCTAACCGAAGATGGTACGAACGATTTCACAGCATGAAAAGCCCGCGAAGCGAGAGAGGAGCCTGCTGTTACCCCTTGCTCGCTGCTCTCTTCGTCTTTCAGCACCCGCCGCTTGCATCTGTGCAGCACATCGCCGCACTCCTCGTAGGCACGCTTGAACACCTTGTTGGTTACCTCGAGCGCGAACTCCAGTTCGGAGCGCGCCATCTCCAGCCTCTTGATGTTGTGAGCTCTGGACGCCTTCTCCTCGTGTTTGCTCACGGTCTCCTGAGCAAGAGCCGAACCCACCATCTCCGCCATCAGGAAAACAATAACTCCTCGACGCGTAAAAGGGCTCGCCCGCCTAACCTGCGGAGAGTCTGGAAACAGAGAACAAGATCTGAGTGAGGTTACTTGCTAAGCCGGTAGCTAGTATTAGCGAGCTCACCATATATAGCACGTACGATCTATGTATCTCGCTCACCTTGCCTTAGCGTGCTAGCTACCACCGTACCTGATGTAAGATGCTGAAATGAATTGGACAAGAATGTATGGATCAAGATCAGACAGTACGGATGAAGCTGGTGAAACGAAATGGTATGAATCAGTACATCGAGACTGAGGGCATCTAGAGGGCAAGGACAAAGCACTAATTATATATGATTTGTACGTGCAGATGGAGTGCTTCTGTGTGAGTCACGAGCATGAAAAAAGAGGAGAAGAATAGAGGCGGGGAATTAGCGGGGGATATATATCCTCAAGAAACACGTCTTAATTTGCAACTAAATTTTCCAGGATGCTGCTCGATCCATACAGGATAATTTAACCATTTTTCAGGCATTAGATGAGGATGGCTCTAAGAGTGTTTTAATGATGGTTCCTTGATATTTCGCTTTTATCCGAGATATTTTTTCATATAAGTGATAATTAAGACCTAATGGACTTAATTTAATATTGCATCAACATGAAATATTTTTGCATACCCAGCAAGTGAATCACTTTTTTGTAAGGTTCTAGGATTTGGTTTTGTTGAATTTAAAGTTTGATTGAGAAAGTTATGACTATATGAACTATGTATGTATTGAAATTTTGATTGCTAAACATATAATGCTAACCATGGTGAAATCTAAATATTTTTATATATTTGGGATCCTCTTTTCCTCCTCTGTGCATATGTGTGTGTGTGTATATATACATATATATATATATACATATATATATATATATATATATATATATATATATATATATATATATATATATGTGTGTGTGTGTATATATATATATATATATATATATATATATATATATATGCAAGTAAATAGGGGTATAATCTTTTATACTTGTTACTATTTGTTTAGTTTGATATTATGATTAGTGAGTAACTAATCAAGTTTATTTACAGAATGTTGTATTGAGGGCTTATGTGGTATACAGGTATCTAGGTATAATCAGAATGAAGGTTTATGTGAGCTAATTCATGGTCTTCTTTCTTCCTCTCTGTAATTTATATGTGTCAATAGGCCAGGAATCATTTGAGTTCACTTACTTGTCCTGAGACCATGATACTACTAGAGTTTTGATATTTGATACTTAAGATCCAACCAAACTAATTTCATCTAACTGTTGATTTCTGAATTACACAAACTCAAATGACCTTACATGTCATGAGCTAAAGAGGAAATTTTATTGACTGTCTTTACCTTAGATGGATGGGCCACCAGTCAGTGGATCAAGGAGGAAAATAGAGCAGAGCTTCGTGTAACTACAGTACACGCGCTACAGTACATGCGCTGCAGTACACGCCATGGAAGCCTCTCTGTGAACTTCGGTCGGAGCTGGAGCAAGCGCAGGACCTCACTGATAACGTGAAGGGTCTTGGTTGGAGCTGCGGTGGCCTGTACTGACGGTGCAACAGAGCCAAACAGCGGCGGCGACGAGCTCCCGTGGCGGCGACAGAACAGCAGAGGAATGCCCAAACTGAGTTGGGGTAGTGATGCTTTAGGCGAGGTTAATTGGATTATGGTGCAGTGAGGCAAAAGTTTGAGCTACGGTGGTGATTTCGGCTGGGTTTAGCAAGGAGGTAATTACAGCCTAAATTGAGGCATGGGAGAGGGAATGTAGTTGCTAAGAGTTGTGAGGAATGTATCAGGGAGCTTGGCTGGCTTTTATAGCCATGGAAATGGCGGTGCTCAGTGTGAACGGTGGCTATGGTTGTGGTTGCAGTGGACTGAACGAGAACGTTGCAAGGCATGGAAGTGACAGTGCAGAGATGTGGCCTGCTGGTGCAGCGAATTTTCTAGCAAGTTATGGCTTAGAGTTGCTTACTTTGACCAAAAACCGGAACTTTCGGGCTGGCTCTGCTTGCTGCCTTCGTGGAGAAGAAGAAGATCTGCAGTTGAGCTTGGTCGGGCCCACTTGTAAGTGTCAGCCGAAGGCAATACTTCTGCAGAGTTCTGGATGACACTTGATCTCACACTAATCGTAGCTGTCAAACCGACTCAATATTTTATAAAAATTTTTACAGAGGTCGGAAATAAAATATTAGTTATCTAGTAAAAATATCAGGTTAGAACTCATGGTAGAACAATTGTATTAATTCTGACAATGCATGTTGTTACTTCCTTCGGTTTCTGTATTTTATTTATTTGAAGATTTAAACCAAGTATGTATTTTATGAAAATTTTTATAAACAAGAGCAGCGCTTGCCGCTCGGCCGTGTCCGCATCCCTGCTGGGTCCAGTCCTGTCGCGCGCCCACCGCCACGCCGTGCCCATGCCCCCACTGGGCGTCGTACTCGCCGCGTGCCCGTTGCACGCACGTGGCATCCCAGTCGTTTTTTGAACCGGAAAGAAAAAAAAAAAAAAAGGGAAAAGGAACTAAAAGGATGATTTTGCATTTAGTTGTAATAATATCTCTTTGTGGACCCCAAGTCCTTTGAAATTCTAAAAAATGGTTAATAAATTTTGAAAATTTATATTAAATCGTTGAAATTGATTTTCTACGTATATGAACTTTCATGAATTATTCAACCCGATATTTAGCACACATTGGAAGTTTCATATCTCTAAGTTTATTTTTTAGCATAATTCGATGATTAATGTATACTGGAATTTATTTTTATGCTGGAATCAGCCTGGATCGACAAGAGTTTTTGTGCTGCCACACCTTCGCAGCTTTTCTGTTTTCTCATCTTCTCTTATATGAGCTATTGATTACAGATAACTATAGATCACAACTACCAATGAAACGAAATTGTATCACTACTACGATCAGACCTTCCATACGGCCCATCGGTCCGGTTGGATTTGAACCCATCTTGATGAGGGCTTGATGCGGTTCATTGGCTATAGGACTATCGTGGGCTTTCGATCTGGGTTAATACACGAACAAGTCGATGATGAGTATTAATCTTAGGTTAGGTATTCGAACCGGACTAAAATACCTTTAGTCGGTTAGTATTCTGAACCGGTACTAAAACTCATTCAAGCATACTTTAAAGGAATGCATATCCTAGTCTATTCAATCTGGCGTGGGTGGGTGGGTTGGGAGTGTCTTGTGGTGGCGTCGGGAGGTTCGGGTTCGAGTCTTGAGTTAAATCATAATTTTTCTACATCACGAGAGGAACCGGGACTGTTGTTCATTTGTGTAGTAGTGTATGAATCAGTAGAACGAGACAGGGCATCTAGCTGGCAAGGATTAAGCACTAGTTATGTATGATTTGTACGTGCAGCTGAAATGCTTCTGTCTGAGTCAGCGACCATGAAAAAGGAGGATCGAGAAGAATATAGGTGGGGAACTAGCGAGGAAATAGCGGGGGATATTTTCAGGAAACACGTCTTAATTTGCAACTAACATCGATCCAGAGGTATAAGAATGAATTTTCCAGGATGCTGCTCGATCCAATCCAATCCATGGGAACTTACCGAGATCAACTGATCCCCTCCGTGTTTGGATAGACTGACTGGACAGGAGAGCAGGGTTATAAAGGTTTACAGAGGTGACACGTTTGCGATGACGGTGAGGCAGAAGCAGAGGGGAAAGTGGCAGGGCAACTTGGCGTGTGTGCAGTGCACAAGCAGTCAAGCACCACACATACCAACCTGCTGCAAGATGGCGCGGGCATTCGTGCATTCATATCTGATTGAAAAAGTCTTACAGAAATCAGGCCCAATAATTACGCTTCCTTCACAACTTCACATCTGTCTGGTGGAGAGGAGTGGAGCTAACTGACATTTTCGTAAGGAAGATTAGACAGCTGGAAACATCAAGGAAGCTGCACACTGATTTGTATCCATTCAACTGTTTCCTGCTGATAATCAACTTACTTGGTGAGCATGACAATTATGTTTTTCTTCCTCTAGTACCACATAGATGGAGTAATATCGACCAAGAATAAGACTACTAAAGTTTCATCCCGCATGCAGTCATGGTGCTGTTATTTACCTAGCTAGTACATACGTGTCGCGAGCACCGAACCTTCACGGACCAGCTTGGCCAAGAGGCGGGGTAGAAGCAGAACTCCTTGGCGAGGTCCCGCATGTTCGTCTTGCCGGTGACACTGCACAGCTTCAAGCGCCGCTCGTCTTCGCCATCATTCTGTTCCATCGTTCTGTTCCACGCTAAAAAATTTTAGGATAATTTTCTCTTTTATTTTTTCTTGCTCTGTTCATTTTTACAACTTAAACTTACCCTCATATTTATACTCAAAACTTCAACCTACACAAATAGAATAGGATTATACTTTCTTATCCTAATCGGACTCCCCATCTTAAACTTTCTCAATACAAACTTTCCAAACTAAAACTTTCTTATTACTAGATTATTTCTATCAATCACCCCCTTAATCTTGTAATACAATTCTAACTTATTGAGGCAATCGGTCTCAACTACGATTTGCCCAACTCATACTCGACACAGGATGGTGAACGCTTCTCTAAGGAGTTTCGATTTCTTCTTGCTAGCCATGCCACCAGTGTCGTACCTCGTCAACGATTACGACCTTTGCCTCAGCTCCAATTTGTCTTTTCACCGGTAACACAACTTGACGGTGATGCAGACTCGCATTAGAGCTTTACCACGAGAGAACTTGGACACACCTGCAAGAACTCATGTGCACACACAACAAAAACGGCGACCACAACTTCTCAAGATCCCGGACTCATCTTCGACAGACTTGACTTTGGATGACGAACACATCTCTTGGACATCCCGGAGTTGACTTTGACGAACTTGACTTTGGACGGCGAACGCATCTCTTCAACGCCCCAGAGTCAATTTTGACGAGCTCGACATAGCACACACAGCGGCTTCCTTTTGATCTTGTCGTGCAGCATGATCTCTTCTGATGCGCACGTCATCTCGGAAGAAACTCGTGTGCGTACATATTTATTTTGTGAACACAACTTGCATAAAAATACTTAACTTTTTTTTTCCTTCACGGCCGCCACCAAAGAGCGATTTGCTGATGCTGCTGCACTTCGCGCTCGCATGTATGCACGAGACCAGCAGCCTGTTGCCGTCGCTTCTTGTTGTACTTGCTGTCGCTGAACACCAGGAAGGAAATCTCCTCACGCTCACATGCATGCAACAAATCAAGAAGCAATCAAAACTAGTACTCATCAGTTCATGAACGCAAGAGCACGCGTGCGCAGTTGGCCGCCCCGTCGTTGGAGGACTCAGCCCGTACGCCTGTTGCTCGACGCGCCTCGCCACCAAGAGCTAGGCCGCGCGCCACGCCGCTAGAAATCGGCCACATGCCTCCACCGACGGCAGATTAGCTTGTTGCGCCCGAAGCGACCAAGAGCTCGGTTAGCGCGTGCGCTGCCCGAAGTTGCTGCGCCGCCTAGTTCCTCGCCGCCACCCGTGCATCCAACGTGAGCCGCCATCGAGGATTCCTCTTGCCGCGCGTGCGCCTGGAGTGCTGCCTCGACTTTTCTTCGATCGGATCTTCTGGTGCCTCTTCCTCGGGTGCCACCCCAGGAGTCTTCTCCTCCTGGGGCAATGGGTTGAACCAAAATTTTAGACTCTGATATCAATTGTTGGAATAGAACGTCAAAAAATTTTGGGACAATTTTCTCTTTTATTTCTTCTCACTCTGTTCGTTTTTACAACTGAGACTTACCTCCATATTTATATCCAAAACATCAGCCTACACAAACGGAATAGGATTCTACTTTCTTATCCTAATCGGACTCCCCATCTTAAACTTTCCAAACTAAAACTTTCCTATTACAAGATTATTCCTATCACGTCCAACCGAACCAACGGGGTACAAGATGTTGGGATTACTCAAAATGAACTCATGGACAACTCACAGGAGCACATGGATACTGTTGGGATTGGATAAAGGATCAAATACACGATCGACAAGTCCTGCTGACGTGCAGGCGTCGCGTCATTTCTATGCAGCACTAGCCGCTCCCTCCTCTGCAGCAAGAACGTTGCGTCCAGCGGCTGCGTCGCGGTGAGCCTCGCGACGAGCTACTTCGGCCTGAGCGCGAGCCGGAGCCCGCGTACAAAGCAAGTGGGATGTCGGCCCATCTACCGCGTGGCCGGGGGACACCATTTACCCGGCCACACACCCCGTTCTCCTGAGGCCTCCAGGTGTGCGGCAGTGCGCCCGAGCGGCGGCGGCGACGGCCGAGACTGAGTCCCCGATGGCGGCGCTTGTGCGGCGCGGGCGGCTTTCGGCGAGGTGGTGGCCGCGGTGCGGCGCGGCGTGACACGCAGGCAGCTTGTGTTGCATGTCTTGTCTGGCGACAACCATGACGTTGTAGGTCGTATGCTGAAGCAAATGTGGAGAGTTAATTGCTGATATTTCTCAGGTATATTGTTCACAATGTGTAGCCCGTGGACAGTGAAGAGAATACTATGATGTACCAAAAAACAGGCAATCGGGATATAATAGATTTGCACTATGTAAGCAATTCTTAGTTCACAAACGGAACTAATCTTGATTATGATAAATTAAAAAAGTTTGACAATGAATATGTATCTTGTAATGGGCCTACTGCCAACGTGAAGTTTACAGCAAGGTCTTGTTTAAGAAAAATGTACGCAACAAACAAAGAAAAATTCTTAAAAAATTATCATACATAAGGGATGTAAGCTTCTACAACTCTATAAAATTTGAAGACCAAACTTAGTTGCATTTGAAAGAAATGAAAAGAACAAATTTACTATTCATCATTGATTAGTGCATGTTAATTTCATATCTTTCAAATGGTATGAAGTTTGGTCTTTAAATTTTACTGAGTTTAGAAGCTCATCTCCTACATATAGTAATTTTTTGTGAATTTTTGAAAACTGATACATATGATTTTTATATATTTTATATGACAAAGATTGTTTACACGAGGATATAGTAAATTGTGTAATAGATAGTAAATTTTTTTTGCATTTTTTAGTTGATTAATTTTGAAAAAAAATTAAAATAAATATTAAATAAAAAATCTAGTGGTGGCGGCAGTGAACTCGGGCCTCGACCCACCTAGACCGTGGCCGAGATCGAGATCAAAACCTATAAAGAAGGCCCCATGACAATAGCTCATCAAAAAATAGCCAACATCGGTGGACCAGCAGGACGGCTTAATCACGATCTTTGTCTCCACCCACGAGTGGTGGTGAAGCCCCGACGCATACGACAATGATATGTGGCCCACGTGATGGGGCCCACTCTCTCGATGCCGCCAGTCTTGAAATTTTGGGGGCGTCGTTTCTTGCTCCATTCTGGAATTTTTTTATTTAATATTTTTTTAATCGTTTTTCAAAACTAATCGCCGCATTGAAAAATAAGCGGAAATACCCTCCGTCGCCCTAGCGAGGCGTGCTTCTTTCGGGCGACGGAGGGCGGCTAACTGAAAAGCTCAAACCCTAACGAAACGTAAAAAAAAAAAATGGCAAATTAGCGCCTGGCGGTATCGATATAGTAGATTATTTTTTGACGTTTTTTTCAAATTGTTTGTACAATAATTGTTACATTGAAGCAGGAAAAATTAGGGAAAAAACTTGTTGTCATGTAATGAGCAGGAAAAATTATTTTAGTCCGATTAGTGATCGCACTTAGGTTTTGATAGCCTCGTAGGGTCCGTCGAATATGGCCGAAAAAATAGGGGAAAAAGCAAGGCGGCCTCATAGCGTGGGATACCACTTTAGTCTGGCGAGGCACGGACGCGTTCTAAAATCGGAAAATGCACTCATGAACACGAAACCACTCGTGGCCACTTAGGGTTTCGTAGCCCATGGGTGGTAGGACACGGTCCAAAAAACGGAAAAATCAAGGGGACCTCATAACGCGGCTACCACTTACATATCGGCGAGATGGCGGACGTTGCCCGGCTTTTTGTTCGCGAAATCGTAAAAGGCCCTCGCGACCCACGAAACCCGCGAAATCGTGGCCACTTAGCGGTTTCGTAGCCCAGAGGACAAAGGCGGACATGGTCAAAAAATACGGGAAAAATCCAGGGCAGCCTACGCAATGTGGGCTACCACTTACGTATGGGCGAGATAGCCAGACGTTGCCTCGGCATTTTGTTACGAAAATCGGAAAATGCACTCGCGCACGAAACCACGGAAATCGTGGCCACTTAGGGGTTTCGTAGCCCATGAATAGGCGGACATGGTCAAAAAAATACGAAAAAAATCAAGGGTGGCCTCGCATTGTGGGCTACCACTTACGTATGGGAGAGATGGCGGACGTTGCCCGGCATTTTGTTGCGAAAATCGGAAAAGGCACTTTCATGCCACGAAACCATGAAAACTTTTACGAGGTCGAAAATTTTGAAACTTTTATGGAGGTTCTGATAAACCGGTGATATTACCATAAAAATTTCAAATGATTTTTATATATGAGGAATTTTTAAAATTCAAACAATACATATATAAGGGCACATACACGAAAGTTCGGATGATAAAATAAGCAATGGATTAGATTATATTATATTACATGGCATTACAACGATGTGAGGTTAATAAGGAAAGCCTTGTTAATGCGTGGTGGAACAAATGATCGTTCGCCTATCACGAGTCTGACGAATGATGTAAGACATTTTACGCATATTACGACCGTTCTAATAATGCGGCGATCCTCGGACGATGCTCAATCTCTACAATGAAAAGAACTCCATGGGGTTCCGGTGCTCCCGGTATGCCGCCCATTGGGTGGCCTATCTTGCGTCGTCTCGGTGTATAGGACTTAAATTTTGGTTGTTTTTATGTGGATTTACGCCCTCCCATATGGGCATGTCATCCCGATTCGGCGTCCCCTATGTTAATACCACAGGTTCCGGATGGTCTGCGCCATAGAGTCAAGGATTTGTTGCGTGTTGCGGACCTCGGTTGCTTCCCTTGTCCCTTGTTCTTGAGAGGATGAACCCTCCTGCACCTCTCTTTGTGTTGGCCTTTAGGCGGAGACATGCGAGACGCCGCTCTGTTCGGCTCGCACTCAACTATATGGTGCGGGAGGTGTGTGTTGGGCTTATGCTCGGACAACCGAAGCATGCCTGCGATCAATCTGAGTATGCGCTTTGGTGGTTGCATAACACCGTAGCGTGCTGGTGCGGCTTTTACGGTAGTGGCACCACGGAGGGTTGCTCCCCGGTTATCCCATGCGAGTTTCTGAGATGTGGGTGGTGCGTCTCGGGTCCACCAGTTGAAATACAGCGTCGTTCATCCTCGGCCAAGGGCACCGTAGAATCTCCGGTCCGCTAGATCACCGTGGCGGTATCAACCACTTGCCTCGAGCCATATTCGCAGACGTCGGGGCTTTGGGTGGCCTGGAGGAGGTTCCTCCTCGACTTGTTGATGTTGAAGTATCCTCTTGAAGTCCTGTAATGCGATGGTGGTTTAGAACTACTACTTTGTGAGTTTAACATGAGTATGCCGCATGAAACTCACCGTCGGTTAACCCTTGCACACCGCCCTAAGCTCTGGTCGATCTAGAAAGGACATATCTGGCGGCCTCTCCCGGGTGAAGTTCTCGAGGCGAGGTAGTTGTCGTGGCGATTGTTGAGAAATTCGTAGTCGCGTCGTTCGGCCCGTCGATCCATTGGAAGAAGCAACACGGTCTTTGTTCTAAGAAAAGAAAGAACGAAGCATGAGATGGTAGTGGTACTGTATTGTGTGGACACGATGGGTTTACCTTGTAGGTGCGAACTGCTTGATGAGTGGTAATGGCGGCCGTGTCTCCATGGGTAGATTGCATCATCTTGGCGGTGGGTTGCGGTCACATTTCGGTCGAAACTCAGGAGAATCGGGGCGTCGGCAACTCTCATCCGGATATTCGAAATGGATGACTTCGCTTCTCAAGAGGCAGTAGAACGACATTGTTCTCTCTCTTCCCTTCTCTCTTGTTCTTTCTTGTTCTCTCGCTGCTGGGTATCGCGAGGGCGTCTTGAGCGAAGATTATAAAGGGTAGATATCGCTGGGTATGGGCGTCGCCCCATTCGAGCGATATTTACCTTCGAGCGATGTGCCTCGACATATCAGGGCTATCGCCCCATTCGGTGAAATTACCTTGGGGCGTGTGCCTCGACATATCATTGCTATCGCCCCCATTTGGTAAATTTACCTTCGGGCAGTGTGCCTCCTTACATTTTCACAGCAGGCTATTTGTTCATCGTTTATTAATAGCCAATTATATATTGTCGAGCTATGCGGACGTTGCTCCGGCACGAAGTTGCGAAAATCAGAAAAATAAGCTGAACGACATGGCTAAGAAAACATATCTACTACTAAGATAGTTAGACAACATGGTGCTGAAGATAAATGCATTACAAAAGTACAACTGTACAACAAGTCGATCCGGCGGCGCCTCTGATCGCTTTCGGTGGGAGTGCGTGAGTGGCGGCGGCGGACGGACGACCCTCCTAGCCGGCCTGCTCACGAGGGGTAGCGTAGTATGTCGGCGGCTCGGGTGTCTGCTGCGGTGGTGGCCGTGCTCCTCGGTGGACATGAAGCGCTCCGCGTCGAAACACATCCTCGTCAATGTCGTGCGTCATGCAGTAGTCGGCGAAGACTGCGGCGGACTGCCGCGTCACCCCGCTACTGCTCGCGGTGTGCGAGAGACGAAGCGGCCCGTCACCCCACCTCGACACTTCGGGCTGCGCGAGGCGAAGCGGCGGCGTCACCCCACCGTGGCCGCTGCGTGCTGTGGAGACACGAGGCACGTCTTGGTGACGTCGGGCGATGTGGGCCGACTTCATTGGGCGAGGTGTGGCACGCCTCCACTAGGCGGGAAGTCTTGGTGGCGGGGCACCATGTCTCCGCCCGGCAGTGAGTAAGCGGCACATCCTACCCATCGTGGCGCGCCACCGACTAACTATTTCTGGCTGGCGAGCGGGGGTGGCGCGGCGTCGCGTCGAGGCCCGCCAACCGGACTCGAACTCCCGTACATCTGCCTCGCAAGGCGTGCTGCAAGTAATGCTAGCTTGATATAAGTTAATTTACATAAAAACATCGTGTAGGGTTTTGGGGTGACCCTTACATAGCGTTCTCCCTCGGGACATCTGTGAAGGGTGCGTCTCAAACACCGGATCTTTGGAGCTGGGACATACTCTGTTGGTGTGTACCCAACCCTAAGCCCAGAGTCGGGCGGCGAACCGATCCATGTAATCGTAAGATGCGTGCAGCGCGTCAAATGCGGCGGGTCTCGTCCACAATCCTCGCTGCTGGTCCCATTTGCATCGACCCGCGGTATCATGCGCGCATAGAGCGGAGTGCCTAGTGGATGCCCGACGGCTCATCACCGCAAAGCAAACGGCAATTTACATACAACATTCATTCATTTGGAATGGTAAGTATTGTGCTCGGGACACTTACTTGTCGCGCGGCATGTGAGGCGAGTGTGAGTAGTCTGCGGGGAAAGTGCGAAGAGGCCGAGCTGCGCCGACACCGGTCGCGGCGAGTACCTCGACGCCTGAGTCAAGAGGAGGACCTTCGGGTGAGCGAGTGATGGTCACGCCCGGCAATGCTCGGACAACCGTGAGGTGCTCGGACACAGGCGTCGCGCACAGATCGGTGTCCACCGCCGACGTCCTTAGCGTCGCGATCATCAAACTCCCGAGCGAACTTCGAAATGCGACTTCTTGATCTGCTGGTGGGCGTACACATTGTGGAACAAAAAGTAGTCGTCTTATTAAAGTGTCCAAACTAGGGGTTAGATACAAGGGGCATACTGTCATTGAACCCGTAGAGGCCCATAGTGGGCGGTCGATCTGGGGAGGCCGTGGTCAGATCTGTGAGTCTGGCGGGGTCAACCTCGGGCCTCTGGAAGGAGAAGTGCTCCCGTGACCACAGTGCGCGATAGTAGAACGCGAATCCCGTCAGCAATTTGTTTGGTTACCTTGAGACTGACCTCGCCTGAGACCCTGTGCGTGCACGCGAAAGCACAGCGAGCCCACGACCATCGCACCATCGTGGCCTGGCAGCAAAGTTAGACATGTCTGTCGTAAGAGATTTTAACGAAATGTCTTACAGTTCGCCGAGGTGTCGGCGATAAAATGGGCGAACTTCGATCAGTGCGGTCCACCGTGTCCCCGTCGAGGCGAGAGCAGTACCAACCGAACGAGACTAGCAGTGCGCCTCGGTGGCGTGCGAGTCATCCTCGTCGACCTCGGGTGGAGATGCTTCGGCCTGCGATTTTGATAAAGATTGTCGGCTGACTTCGGTCGCGTATCCGTTAAGTTGCAATGAGCGAGGTACTAACCGTGGCTGGAGCGACCGCTTACGGACTCCGTGCTTCTCATCGTCTTGTAGAACACGTCTGGAATTGGCTGCGGGTGTCGGTCCACCTAAATGACGCGCCTCAATCGCTACACACTGTCGAGGCGTCGTGCGGCGCTGCCACGACCCTGCGAGGGAGGCCGAGAATGCGACCGTCTGCGGCGTGGGAGCCATCTCTCCGCACTGGCGAGTGGAACGTGTGTGTCTCGGTCTCCACGGTCCACGAGCGGTCGGCGAGGACGGTCGTCGAAACCGTCGGCGTCGCGGGCCCTCCGCGGTCGTCTGCTCCACCATCCGGCAGAGCGGAAGTAAGCCAGCGGCTCGTAACTTGCACGCGTAGTGTGTAGCGTCGTTAAAATTCCATTAGCGGGTAAGTAAAGAGTCTGAAACTTCGGCGACTTCTTGTGGAACCCAGCATGGTCGATCCAAGAAACTCGTTCGGCACCCGAGACCGTAGTGTCCCCAGTACTTGGCCCTCAATCTGCGGACAACCTAGGCCAGGAGGTCAAGTCCACGTCTTTGGTCTAGCGACAGGGAGTAACCTCGGCCACCGCGCCCAACTCTCGCCATCGTCCGCCTACACTGCGTGGTTACAAAGCAAATTCATGGTTAGAAAGCAAATTCATGGTACACGTTGCAACTACAAAAAGTAAATGAAAAGTAATGCAATGTTCCATATTCAAATATTACATTAACGGGCATAACAAATAAGCTGGTACATACACTCGAAAATACATTGGCGGGGACAACAATTAAGCGGTACATAGAATCGAACATACATTGGCGGGGACAACAATTAAGCTGGTACATGGAATCGAAAGTACATTGTGGGGACAACAATTAAGCTGGTACATAGAATCGAAAAATACATTGGCCGGAGACAACAATTAAGCTGGTACATAGAATCGAAAATACATTGGCGGAGACAACAAATAAGCTGGTACATAGAATTGCATTATCCACAATTCACAGCGCCTCGGACTCGTCCATATCGTTCCCTATCGCCGTGTCCTTCGGCCCGACCTTATACCTTCAACATTCGGATGTCGGTACCCGCCGATGCCCTGCGGGCTTTGCCGTGAGCGATCCATCGACCCGTGCCGTACACCTCGTTATGCCACGTGTTGAGAATACTCGCTTGTAGTAGTAGTGGGAGATGTGCAGACGACAAAGGCGGTGTGTCTCGCTTTGCTGCGGCAATCACGTCGAGCACGGCAAGTCTGCGGCGTAACCGGCGAGAGCACTTTCGCGGTCGGCTGACTCGAATGCGCCTGGATGGGAAGTCCTCTCGGTGGGCACCTCTTGACCCGGTCACGCGATGCCGTGGTACCTCCGTTCCACGCCACTCTCCGTGTCAGCGATGTGTCTGTGCCTTAGTGTCTTGTTTGCCATGTGCGTAGAGACAACCGTCGAAATCTGACGACGATTGTCCGACATACATGCAGCGGAGGCCTTGTGCCGCTCAGCGAAATATCTTTGGGTGCCTAGCAACACACCCTCAACAATGCCCTGTGAGCGGAGGCATCTCGCGCTTTCATTACCCGTTGTAAATCTCGCGGGTTGGTTGTCATTATTCCATTGCGGGAACCGCCCTCGTCATCTGAGAATGGACCATTTCTCCTAACGGCTCATGTAAGTATCCAAATCAAGTGAAACTCTTTATACTTGCCCGACGCCTCGCGGGATGTTTGATGTGTCGGTCGGGGCGCACACAAAGGCATGGGGTCGTCTCCTTGCTCGTGGTACACCATAGGGTTCCTTGAGCGAACTAAGCGCCATCCCTTGGATTGATGATTGCTTCTTGGTTAGTTCATCCAACGTCCTCCACAAATGACTCGAACTTCCTCCGTGGTTCTGTTTGCCTGGGCGCTTGAACATGTTCATAAGTTCCTTGTTCTGAACCGACGAAAACAATTGGCACCCATGTGCCTCATGCACCACTCTTGGTATAGCCACTTATTGCTCCCCGATGCCGGACCCTTGTTGCATATCCACGATCGCCCTCGGCAACCTGCATGTCGGTCATGGATGACACATACATCAGGCGGTCTTGCTGCCGCCATCTTGACTCTTTCAAGAAACCATTACCGACTCTCGTGTTTTCCCCCTCCACGAAGGCCAATGCGGCGGTAGAACACGGTTGTTGGCGTCCACCGCGATTGCAGATTAGAATCGGCCCTTGTATTTCCTGTGAGAATGTGCCGTCCATGCAAATGGCCAAGGCGGCAGTCTTGGAAGGCATTAATGCATCTTGTAGAGGCGAAGAAGGCCATTGCAAGACCCACTTACCGCACGCACCATCGCGGGAAACTCCGCAAGGTCGATGGCCGTCTGGGATTCCTACTTGATATTGCCACGAGCAAGTGTGGAATATTCTCGTAGAAGCCTCGTATGTCGAACCGTATTTGCAAAGTGTTCTTTTGCTCACCAAGCCTTTACGTAGCTAATCTTGTCTTGAAACCTCTCCTCCACTCTCGATAATGGATCGAGGCTGCGGTGCGGATTATCGACGATCGACCATAAAACACATTTGCCACCCAAGTGGATGACGATTGCGGTGTTCTGCTCCGCTTCCTCCGATTAGCGATTATGCTCGTCACTATGGAACATTTCGATAGTCCCTCCACTTCCCCTTGTATGCATGCACCCGCCATGGTACACGAATCAACTTCGCACTTCACGTCGTAGTCTTTTTCTTCAGACTTCACTACCTGAATTGGCGCCGAAGAGACATTGACGATGCTTCACCGCATCCATCACGGCCTCCTTGTCTTTATATATGGCCCCTAATGCGACCTCGTTCTCATTATACTCCCATGCATCTCTGTTCCTTCATTCATTGTCGAGTCTTGAAATTATATTTAGTCCACGCTCCGGGGACAGGCACCTCAGGAGTATTGTCCTCCTCGTCCGAGCGTTCGCCATCAGGGACTTCCTCATCCGCACGGTCCTCCTCCTCCATCAACTCAACTATGTGCTCCACCTCCTCCCCCTCGTCGGCCACCCCCCGCGCCTCCACGGCTGGCTCCTCGCCCCCCTCGATCCCGTCGCCACCGCCAACCTCGCCACCACCTTCATCATCGCGTTGTTGCATATCTCTATTCCCCTCCTCCGTAATATCTACCCCGACATCACGCACCTCCGACACCGATGGAGGTACACAGTACCAATCTACCCGGCAACATGAGCGGCCAACCTGCTCTCTGGCGTACCCAATATAGCTCCTCCATCAGAGGTTAAGCGTTAATAGGAATCGACTCTCCATAAAAAGTCTGCGCCACGACTTCTCTTGCTCTAACCCGGTTAGAACACTCTGGGCATCAAACTAAACATCCAAAATATGAACTCCATCAAACCCACAGTATGTCCTATCTCTCGGCCTAGATATACCTGTGATGATTCTGAAAATGCCGACAAATCGACTCCATTCGCCCTGTGCTATCTCCCCATCTCCATAGAATATCTGAAAATACAATATCTCCGACATCTGCCTACAACGTCGAACGAAAAAATCATCATTTCTCCACCTAACCGCTATATAAATGTCACAATATATTGTTGTCAAATTTTACCCTCTTGATTTATGTAACTTTTGCCATGTTTTTAAATATACTAATTTTTAACGTAACACGGTCATTGACTATAAATAAGTAATTAGATTACCTATATTACATACATAAATACTAAATATTAAATCTCTAAAATATTAAATCTGCAAATACTAAATATAAAATCTCTAAAATATTACATACATAAATACTAAATATTAAATCTCTTAACATTACTTAATATTTCTACTATCAATCCTAACTAAATTAAATTTCTAAATACTACAATCCTAATAATTCTAAAACTACATTAAATCTCTAAACATTGCCTAATATTTGTACTATTCAATCCTAACTACATTAAATTTCTAAATACTATATTAATTCTCAACATCTCAATCATAATATATCTAAATACTACATTAAATCTTTAAATACTACATTTCTACATTTCAAAAATTATCTGATACTAACATTTAAAAAATATGAGTACAAAATATTAGAACTTACCTTCAAAAAGCAGCGGAGATTTTTTTCCTCTTTTTCTTCCCCTCCTTTTTTCCCTCCTTTTTCCTCTCTTCCTTTCCTCTTTCTTTCTTCTCTCATGCGAAACCTTCGTCAGACAAGAATAAATGAACCTTGCCGCTTCATGAGGCGTTTAAATGAACAGTTGCCCCAGGCGTCGCCCTTACCCGGCGATGACCTCCCAGATGCAGCGTGTCCCTCGCTCATGTGACGCCCATGCGAGATAGCCTAATCGGCCGTTCTGGGGCGTTAGGGCACCGGGTTTCGCCCGTCTGAGCGATCGCCTGGCGAAGGCGACAATGACTAATTTTGAAATTTGTATCATGGCCGACTAGTTTTGAAAAAACAAGTAAAAAAATATTAAATAAAAAAATTCCTCCATTCTGCGTCGCGCCTCCAATAGACCGGGTAACCAACCACAAACCACAGCTACTTTACACACACCAGGGCAACGCACACATACAGACCAAAAACACGAATTGAAAGCAGCTTGCGTTATCCATCGCATGCAAATGCACAACGAATTGGAGATGGAGCTAGGCTGGAATGGATACGATCCAATCTGAGGGATCATGCTCCCCATCTGGTTCGTTTCGTATTGGGCCAATTACCTTGAGAAGAGGGGGAAGTTCAAGACATCGCCATCACCGTGACCCCCTTGTGCTCATATGCTAGCTAATTTGGGTGAAGGCTGCCGGATTTTGCGCCGGCGAGCTTTTCCCCTTTTCCGGCGTCCTGCTGTTTTTGCTCTGTTCTGACCGCACCCAGCCTCCTCAGCATCGGGATTCACCTCTCGTACCGCTCCTCTCCATGCCAAGAAACACGTTGTGCTCACCCCGTCTCTGCCGCTCTGCTCATCGTCGCCGTGCGTCCTTAGATATACAGAAGTGATAGGTTCGTGATGATGGAGAGGCAGAAGCAAAGAGGGATTGGCGGCGGCGCAGTGCACAACCACCACATGGACACTTGTGCCACCACTGATGTCCTTAACTGATGCACAACAATGTCACGGGCAGGCTTGCCTCACCAGTGCCGCTTGTGCACCGAAGATCTAGCGGACACAGAGCTAACCATCTGTCGGTAGCAATGATCAAAATCCCAATGAAATTTTGTGAAATTTTGGTGAAATCTTGGACTTTTGTCCCCTTCAAGATTCATAATCCTGGCAAAATAAAAAAATAAATTACTACACTGATTTCAGCTAATTTCGGCTGTTTTGACCGGAATGTGATGAGTTTGGACCAGATCTGGCAAAAAATTTTGGTGGAGAATTGTAATACCATTTATAAATAATACATATAAAAATTATACACCAAACTCACATACCTTCACTAGCTCAGTTGGTTAGGACGGAGGAAACGCAACTGGTGAGCAAGGTTTGAGTCCCAACTCCCAGCAAACGCAGCAAATCTTTTTGGCTACAAGGACTCGAACCCATGCCAACAACTCAGCAAGCATCAAAGTACATATGACTTATGAGAGTAGACCGGCATACTCACTGTCGGCAAAATATCCGGTGCAATCAAGGTTCCGGTGCAACCACCATACTGCCCAACTAAAAAAAGTTTTAAAAAATTCTGAAAAAAATCATGGATGTACATCTCAACTTACCCCATCTACATATAAAATTTCATGATCAAATTCATCCTATGCTAGAAGTTACAAAAAAGACAAATTTGGGGTGCATTTGAACTATTCAAGTTTGTCAGAAATTTGTCTTTTTTATTACTCTTAACATAGGACGAATTTGATCATGAAATTTTATATGTAGATGGGGTAAGTTGAGATGTACATCCATAATTTTTTTCAGAATTTTTTAAAAGTTTTTTTAGTTAGATTGTAGTGGTTGCCGAAACCTTGATTGCACCGGATATTTTGCCCTCATTGTCTACCGGGCTGAGCCCACTTGGTTAGCATAGCGCCTGCTCAACCAGGTGATCTGGGATCTAATTACAGTGGCGGGCGGATTTTTGCTGTCGCTGGAATGCACAAAAACAACACAAAAATTCTTCGCCGGGCATGGGACTCAAACCCACGACCACACAATCAAGACTGAGGCGCTTTAACGACTGAGCTAGGCCGGCCACGTGTACTAAAATTTTTTCCAAATATTTTGCTGTCTCAGAGACCATTCCAGAGGAGGATAAAATTCCCGATATTTCAGTGAGATCTCGGAAATCTCGGTTAAAAAAAATTTCTAGATTTGAATTTTTCTTTTGAATTTAAATCAGGATTTTGTTAAAATTCCAAATCTCGACAAAATGTCATATTTTGGCCCCCCTCCCCAGATATAGTCCGAAAACGAAATTTGAAACCTTGGTGGTAGTAGTTTATTGCAGAAGATCCTTCTTCTTGAGGTTCGCGAGTTGCATTAAATGTATCTGAACTCGCATGTTCGCGACTGGATGCAAACAATCTCTCCAGTGCCATCCATGCTTCATGCGCCCGTCGCAATATTCATCACGTGCGCCATCATCTCCTCGGCGGTCAGTGAGGAGGAAATCCGTTGAGAACCATCGATCTGATCTTGTTGAAACCAAGTTAGATATCGCCGGGTTCACAATTTGTGTTGCTCCAGTTTCTGTAAATAAATAAATCGTCATCCTTGCTGGGCGCTCGGCGGTTCCATCAGCATATCCAAGCTAGGTGCTCCTTAGATATGCAAGCTGTGCCTTCCAGCATATGTAATTGTCCTTGCTGAGCTTAATGATGATAGCGTGGCCCATGGGTACAGATGTGGCTAAACCTGCCATGGTTGAGGAAGAGGAGGTAGACGAGGTTGACACCGCCAAACTTGGCTCTGTAACATGAAAAGCGATTTGCCGCACAACACCAACAGGTCTTTCTTTGCATTGTATTTATAGTGGGCTACTTGTTGGATTAAAAACAGTAATTATACTGAATTATATATATATATATATATATATATATATATATATATATATATATATATATATATATATATATATAGGAAGCCTTTTCCATACTCCTAGGAGTACATACTCCCACCTCTAATATATCTTTGAAATGAATGCTTTATACTCCTTTATCACTTTCGGTATATTCCAATAATAATTCTAAGATACTCCAATGCAACATGGTTGAAAAAATCATCAGAACCCTTTATTTTTTTACTACATACCCTTTTCAATATGTAAAAGAAATATATAAACAAATATTGCTATAAAGGGTGGACTTTAATGAAATTTTTGTGGAACTGACTTTAGAGTATCTTATAATTAGTATTAGAGTATACTCAAAAGAATAAAGAGGTATAACAACATCATTTAAATGGTATCTTGAAGGTGGGAGTACATTACCAGTATGTAATCATTCCTATATATATATATACACACACGTACACACATGTATACACACATACACATATATACATGCATACGTATACATATACATATACATACATACGTATACATACACATATACATATACATAGATACATATATACATATACATACATATATGTACATGTGTATATACATATATACGTATATACGTATACATACATATGTCAATACATACGTATATGTACATATACATATATATGTATACAGTACACAAATGTATACACACTGTATCGGCGGCGGGATCACCGACCGCAGAAATAGCAACGGGGTTTTAAGTGTTGGGGCCTGAATCGGGCTTGCCCGTCGAGGAGACAAGTCATGTCGTCGAAGGTCGAAGCTAGGCGATAACGAGCACGAGACGAGAATTTATCTTGGTTCGAGCCCCGGCGAGTAATAGCTCTACTCCGTCGCCTGCGGCAGTATGCATTTCTATTGATTGTGCACAGTGGGGTGTTTACAGCTTAAGCTCTTACAATGGCTATGGCTGGTGCTCAAGCTCTTGTGTCTCCCGCTCGTGGACTCTGCCTCTCTTTAAAGACTGTGCCTCCGCGGACCTCGTGCCTCCCCTGCGCGTAACGGACGGGAGGAACTCCCGGGAAGTGGCCTTCATGCACGTTGAGGGTAAGCGATAACCGTTCGGACTTGCGGCCGCGAACTGCGCTTTGCCTCACGACTTCGCTCCTTGAGCAGCTGCCGATCAAACAGCGATCCGAAATCCAAGGCGGACGCGGCACTGGCGAAACCGCCCGAGCTGAGTCGGCGGGGCGTGGTCGGGCCAACACGCTCTGGTCGGCGCCGGCCTTTTACCGGTGTCGTGGCGAAGGCCGCCCGAAACTTCGAAGTCCGTTGACCGTGTTGGACCCGATCGAAGGACGCCCGACCCTCGTCGGCTAGCCCCAAGGCTTAAGGTCGTGGTCGAACACGGCCGACCTTGAGGCTCCTCTTGGGACCGACTCCCGGAACTCACCCGAGGTCGAGGTCGGGCGGAAAACGTAGCGCCAGGTCATGGATGATCGACACCTGGCGCCTCTCGATCTCCGGAACCCTGATACGGACGCGAACGGTTGGCGACACCTGCTGGTCTTCTCGAAACCGCCGCCCAAGCCTTAACTGCGCCTGTCAAATCGCGGCCAGCACGCCCCTCGAGGCGCCGCGGCCCGGGCTTGGTGTCGGCGCGGCCTATAACTGGAGACCACAGCGTCTGTTGAAGGGTCCGCCCGATCAGCATCCTTCGTCTCCCCAAACTTCCGAGCTCTTAGCGAGAACTCCCCTCCCCGGGCAAGCCACCGCGATCGCCATGGCCAAGCTTGGGAGAACTGTTGTCGCCGCATGGATGAAGGAGCTTGAAACCACAGGGCTACTTGATCCATTCACATGGCGGTTGGCCAGTCAGCGAGACCGAGCCATGCCCGAGGGCAGCAGATCGTTTGCCAAAGCGAGACGCCCTCTTGGCTCGCAGACCCGGAGGCGAAGTTCCTCTCCGTAGTCCTTTCGGTGCGAGATAGAGCTCATAAACACGTGCCAAACTCAATTCTTACTCTCGCCATCTTCTCCCATACATGCGAGGGTTCACAGAATCCTTCCCAACCCCTCGCTCTTCTTTCGCTACTTTAGCCTCTTCCGCTCCGGGAAGGACCCGGTGGTCGGGTGTCTCTACTTCCGCCAGCGGACGGGGCTCAAGTGGTCCTTCCCAAAGATCCAAGCTCGGGACTCCCTAGGGCCATGGCCCGAGCGGTGGTTTTACTTGAAGAAAGGGGAGCTCGACGCCGTCTTATGAGGGAAGCTTTGTCGGTGGGAAGAAGGTGACCCGAACGCAGACGACCCCGAGGCCGACGAAGAGGCCATTGCGCCATCCACCTCTGCGCGGCCTTATACCGAGCGGCGATCGCCGTCGACTTCTGCGGGCGGGTGTCTCCCTGCGCGGGAGCACCGTTCTCTGAGATCCGGGGCGCGAGGACCCGAGCCGAGTGCATCCGTCACGTTCCGTCCCACGCCTTTGAGGTCGGCTCGAGTCCCGTCGTCATGCTTCTCGAGAATGGTTCCTTCTCGCGGCGCCAAGGAATCTTGGGTGGCGCCGGGATGAATGAGATGTTGAAGCTGGCGCACAACTATTCCATGGACAACTCCGTCTTAGAAGAACATGCTCGCCAGACGGCGAGGTAAGCCATCTGACCGGCTGACCGACGACCCGTGGCCCGCAATGACATTTTAGGTCGCGGGACCACCAGGAGCTGCTCGACACGGCCAGCGGATGCTCCCATTGCGGGATGGGCAAGAGCAAGAAGGGAAGAAGGCCCCTCTCTGGCGGACCGCGGAGAGGTGAAGAAACCCCACGTCGAGTGGGGGGATCGTGCCATGGTAAGGATCCTCGTGGCCAAGCCCCCGAGCCCATGCTCGGGCCTTTTAGCCGTCTGACGCGTTTTTCCCTTCGCAGCAGCAGAGCGCGGCGGCCGCCGCTAGGACTCCCCCACCGGCTCAGGGTGCCCGGACTCGGTCCTCCGGGATTCTTCTTGTGGTACCCAAGGGCCTTCCAGGCGGCAGGACCGGGGCGAGGCCATGAAGCAAGCGCCCTCCGAGGTCGAGGCAGCAAGACCTGCGCCGGCCTCCGGCGAGGCGAAAGCTGGCGACCCATGTAAGTTTTTTCCTTTTTTTTGACTCATTCTGCCTCGCGTCTTCTTAGCTTATCGCCCACTCTTGATCGCAGGCCCCGAGCACACATGCTCGAGACTTGTCCGTACTGACGATGGCTGTTGTCCAGGGCGAGTCCGAGTCCGAGGAGGACGCCTTCGAGCTGGTCCGGCGCCCGCCTTCACACCCGACCCGGACCCCCTCCGAGCCGCCAAGTCCGCCCCCCGATGGTGAGTTCTACCAGGGGGTCGATGACCCGACGACGAGGAGATCGAGCCGCGACAGCAGCGGACTTGGCACTAGCGGGGCGTGTAGCGTAGCAGCTGGCGGCGACCTTCCGGGCCTTCTGCGGAGAAGAACGTTGAGCCCAGCGGTTGCACCCGAGGCGCGGCCGGCTCTCGGCCATGGGGCGCTCGGGCCCAGGCAGTCGTTCCTCGGCCCCTGAATCTGGCCAGGCCGGGGAACTGCGGCCTCGTTGACAGCCGGCCGCGTCGGACGCCAGGCCATGACCCCAGTCATGGAGGTGGGGGGCCGGTGATCCGCCTCCGCCCCTTTGGTGTCGGAGACGAGCGAGGTTCCGGCCGTGGGGGTCGGGACTTGCACTGCCGCCACGCCTTCCCCACCGACGAGCTGAATCCACTGGGAAGAAAAGAGAGACCAGACCGCCGTCGGGCGGGGCCCAGTCTTGGCCAAGTGCCCCAATAGTGGCCGAGGCCGACCCCGACACCGGCGCGGTGGTCGAGGAGGAGGAGGAGATCCCCTTAGCCGCATCGGCGGCCAGCGAGGAGTTCTCCGCGCACACTGAGGGTCGTCTCTGCGAGTAAGGGTCTTCCGCGCCTCCGTAATTTGAAGTCGGTTTCTTCCGTCTCTTACCCTTTGGCGCCTCCTTTGCGCGAAGATGATCACCCATGCCTCCCGAGGCTGCAAGGCCTCCAGAACCGCCGGCCGTGCTAAGGGGGCTTTTGGACCTGTGAGAGGCGCTTGAGGTCGAACGCACCAAAGCTCATCCAGGACCATCGAGGTCGGCGAGGGAGCTCGGCGAAGGCAGGGAGCTCGACAACTGCGCCCGAGACGATGACGGCGCAGGAGGTAGCCCATGCGCCGAGCTCGAGGAGGCAGGATCTCAGGCCTTGAGCACGGCTTCAAGGCCGTGGAGCAAGAGCGCGACAGCTTGACCAAGAAGCTCGAGTCGGCGGGCCAAGGTCAGCCACGGAAAAGCCGCCGCGGAAGTGACGTCGCTCTGCCGAGGCGTCCTCGAACTTCAAGCCAAGGTCACGGAACTCGAGGAGAAACTTCGAGCGTCTTGGCAAGGCGGTTGAGGACAGCGGGCCAAAGTCGGTATTTGGAGAAACCGCCAGCGGACAATCGTCTTCCTCGGCGAGGTGCCCTCTGGGCTCGAGGCCAAGGTCTCGAGCTCGAAGGGAGGCTTGAGCGTGCAAAAACGGCGGCAAGCGCCATGGCCCGGCTCCAAGACGAACGCCGCCGAGCCGCGGACGCCTCCAAGGAAGCCGATCAACTGCGGGGTGACCTCTCGACCCTGCGCGCCAGAATCGCCGAGCTCGAGCAGGAGAAACTTGACCGCGAAATGGCCGCCCTGTAAAGAAAGTGCCTGTCGCGGAATTATAGTAGGGTAAAATGTACATAGGGAGGACAAAACCTTTTCGCGTTATTCCATTTAGTCGAAGTTCCATGGCGTGTATCCGTTTTGCTTTTGGTCGCGCCCCTTAGGTCGTTTGCCGGCTACCTGCCCCTGTCCAGCCCCCGTTGGGTCCAAGGTCGAGCAATGTCGGCCTTGGGCACAAGTCTTAGACGTGAAACAGCGATCGCGACACGCAGCGGAGAAAATGTCCACGAGGACATGACAAGCAAAGACTTGCCTGAACCGACGTTTAGCATTGCGACCTCGAGTCCGTGTACCGTCCCATGGTTATAACTTCGCGACCTACGGCTCGAGCTCCAGGTTAGCCCGAGTGCGAGTGCGAGAGAGCTGGGTTGCGAGGTGTGGGCTTATAGTTAGCCCGACCACCAGGAGCGAGCATGGATCTCACGATGCTAAGACCAAGAGGAAGTATGGAGCGTCTGAAGGTCGCTTCGAAAACGTCGGTTGACAATGGCGACACTCATAAGCGAGAGAGAACAAAATTGACTTTCTTGAAATTCGAGGTAAAGGGTTTACACATAAAACTTTGAAGTTGGTCTATGTTCCACGAGCTAGAGAGCTCTCCGCCATCGGGCATCGCTAGCCTGTAAGCCCGTCGCGATCTGTTGAAACGACTCTATAGGGGCCTCCCACATGAGGATAACTTGTTGGTGTTGGGCCGACTGAATCCGTCTCGGCTAAGTCCCCAACAAGGAGCTCCTAGGTCGTCACCGAATAAGACGCATGTCTGCGAAGAGCTTGCGGGTAGTGCGTTGATCGTGGCGATTACTGCGGCATCTTACTTCTTACTGCTAGGGCAAGGTCGAGACCTCTCATGCTCGAAGTCGACTGGTCGACTGGCGACTCTGGCGAGCCCAGTACGTGACCTCGGGAGGCGGGGCGGCCATGCGAACACGAGTTGGAAGGGTGTTGACCACAGTAGCTCGGCTTCTTGTAATGCGAATAGACCATAAGACGGTGGGAGTTCATCCACCTGGTCTTGCCGAATCGCTCGAGCTCATCGCAACTCGTTTCTTGGCGCTACTGGATTATTTGCGGTTAGCGGCGCTCATTGCTCGTTGCTCGGGGTGAGCCACCGGCGAAAGCATATTTTGATACTGAGAGTTCCTCGCAAAACTCCTGGAACAACTCACTGGTAAACTGTGTACCGTTGTCAGTGATAATCTTGCACGGAACCCCATACCTGGTGACCACAAACAAGCGGAAAAATCGAACTGCCGCTCGAGCAGTTATGGTCGAGACCGGTTCAGCTTCTATCCACTTGGTGAAGGTATCAATGGCGACGAACAGGAACCTCTTCCCACCTGTTGCTTGGGGAAAAGGGCCGAGGATGTCAAGCCCCCACGTCGAGAAAGGCCAGGCGAGCGGGATGGTCTGGAGCGTGTAGGCGGGTGATCACGACTTCGAGGCGTGGAAGCGGCATGCTTTCGGTGAATGCAGACGATGTCACGAGCATCTGAAAGCCAAGGCGATAATAGCCCATGCGGAAAGCCTTGCCGACCATCGTCCTGTACGAAGAGTGTGCCCCACAGAGGCCTGAATGGATGTCATTTAGCAAGTACTTACCCTCCTCCGTGGAGACGCACCGCGTAAGAATGCCGGAGACATTCCGCCTGTATAGTGCCCGTCGACCAAGGCGTACAAACTCGCTTGCGCTTGACCATGCTTTCTCGGCGAAGTCGATGGAGGTCACCCTTGGCGAGAAATTATAGATGGGCTCACCCATGAAGGAGCTCCTTCCACGAGGCGAGTAGGACCTCTTGGTCCGGAGATCGAGGGCCGCCGTCTCGAGATGACGTCGGGTGGGAGCTTGTCGTCGGAAGAACCGAGTTTGGAGAGGAGGTCCGCTACCGAATTGTCCTTCACAGAATGTGCTTGAGCTCCGTGTTGGAACCATTTTTCCATCTTAGCACCTCGGCTAGGTATTTTGACATAGAGTCCTCCGAACACGGGTACTCCTTGTTGTATTGGTTGACGACAGTGAGAGTCGCCCTTGACGACTCAACCTTTGTACACCCAATGCCTTGCAGGCCGTAGACCCGCGAGGGCTTCAGATACGCCACATTATTGGTCGCCGGAAACCGAAGCGAATAACGTGACCTCAAGTGGTCACAGCGGGGTGACGATGAGGATTCCAGCCCCCGAGCGCTTGAAGGACCTTGAGCCATCGAAGAACATGGTCCAGGGCCTTTCTTCGTCGACCTCGGGTTCGGGCGCGGCCTGGGTAGTCTGCTCGACCACGAAGTCGTGCGAAGCGCTATGATTGATAGCCGTTCGTGCCCACGACACGGGCGTCGGCGCCGCTAGTTCCATGGCCCACTTTGCGATCCGTCCGCCGCCTTCTGGATTCCGCAAGATGTCCCCGAGCGGAAAGTTGCTGGGGACCACCACCGAATGCGCCTGGAAGTAATGGCGAAGCTTGCGCGAGGCCATGAGAAGAGCATCTGCGCGGTTTAGTACTGCGGGTAGCGCTCCTTTGGGCCGTGCAAGACTTGACATAGTAGATCGGGTCTTTCTTTGGGACCCACTCGTCCACGGAGACGGCTGCCGCTGAAGGTGGCGCGAGGTAGCAGACAATTTCTCGTCAGCCGAGGGGTCAATGCGAGGTGGGGTGGACAAATATACCTTCAGTCATCGAAGACATTTGTGCCTCCGAGGTCCTCAAAGCTCCCTCGCTTCATGATACTTTCGAAGAATGGGAGCCCCGCCGCCGAGTCTCGAGATGAACACCTAAGGGTGGCCATGCGGCGGTGAGGCTCAGACTTGCTTGCCAGGGTCGGGCGCCATCTTCTCGATCGCCTCGATCTTCTCTGGTTCGGGCCAACCCCAAGAGCCCCGATCATGTAGCCGAGCACCTTCCCGACCTTGGTACCGAACCGCACTTCTCGGGGTTGAGTTTAATCTCGTGCCTGGCCAAGTTGGCGAAAGTCTCCTCGAGGTCTCGAACGTGGTTGCCTTCAGAGAGGCTTTTGACGATGACGTCGTCCACATAGACCTCGAGGTTTCTCCCGATCTGGAGGTCGAACGTCTTGGTCATCAGACGTTGAAAAGTGGCCCCGGCATTGCGCAGACCAAACGACATGGTCGTGTAGCAATAGGTGCCGAACGGCGTGATGAACGCCGTCTTGCTCTCGTCGTCCGCTGCTAGCTTGATCTGGTGGTACCCGGAATAGGCGTCCAGAAAGCTTAGCATCTTGGCGTTCGCGGTGGAGTCGACGATCTCGGTCGATCTTGTGAGGCGGAAGTTGTCCTTTAGGCGGTAGAGTTCGAGCCCGTGTGGTCCACGCACATCCTCCACTTACCGCCCTTCTTCTGGACGATGACCGGATTCGCCAACCATTCGGAGTAGTCGACCTCACGAATGAATCCAGCCTTCAAGAGTTTGTCGAGGTTCTCCTTGATGATCGCCACCTTCTCCGGAGAGAAGCGGCGTAACCTACCCGCATGGTAGCGGTCGCTGACTTGCAGTTTGTGCTCGATCACCTCCCTCGGGACACGGGCATGTCCGCGGTTCCGAGCAAAAGCGCCCTTGTTGGCGCGGAGGAAGGTGATGAGCTCGAGTTCTATTTGGGATTCAGCCCGGTAGAGATGTGGGCGCTTTTGGTGGTCGTCCTCTTCGGCAACCTGACCTTCGTTAGTCCGTGCGGGTTGGATTGCCTTCGGCCGGCGCTCTTTCCCTCGCCTCGGGCCTTGTGGGGTAGTATACGCTGCAAGGGCGAGGCCTTGTCTCGCACCCAGGGCGCTGCGAGGTTGCCCTGCGGTTATGATCTGGCGGGTCGAGCAACTTCATGCACTGTGGCGTAGTGATTGGCGCCATGAACTTGACGGTGGCCTCCGAGGATGGCGTTATACGGAAGGTCCCCTTCGACCACCTCGAAGGTGATTAGCTCCGTACGGAAATTGGCCGAGTCGCCAAAAGTGACGGGCAAGACCACTTTCCCCAGAGGCGTGGTCGAGCTCCGTGTGCGATCGAAGAAGGCGGCCACGTTCTTCACCTTCGGCCGGGAATCGCATCGGTCGAGTGCTCCACTGCAGCAAGTTGAGGAGCGCCACCGTCGACCATGACACGTCCGTGAGTGGTGTTCGCGATGGTCGGGTCACAACTAGGGCGGTTTCGGATCTCGGGCCATACCTTGGAGTCGTCCTCGGTGAGAAGGTAATGGTGGCTCCACCCGCCTGCTTCGATCGACCGCCTTCGGTGGCGACACGATAGATGGTCCGTGACGCTGCCGAGCTCACGCGCGGCGATAAGCCGAACGCAGCCGCAGAAGATGGCGTCGATCGGGCGCTCGCCTCTTTGAAACTCTGGTCGAGGTCGTCGCGATCCTCCGGCGTTCACCACGCCCCGGGCATCGTCCTTTAGTAACACGGGCATCTCCTCCGGCCATCGTAGAAGGCCTCCGGCTTGCTGCCAAGCCACCGCAAGCCAGCAGTCGTGGCGCCGCCTCGCGTAAACAGGTAAAATTTCGACTCGTCGTAGTACTGGCGCCCTCGGCCTCTTGCGGCGGGCGGCCGCCATGCCAGAGCTGGGTCGTTGATCTGCTGCCGAGGTTGGCCTGCGCTGACGTGATCGGGGTCGCCCTTGGCGCGATCAAGAGTCCTTCCCGAGCTTGACCTCGGACCTCAGGACCTCTCATGCCGTCGTCAATATCACAATCACCATGGCGATCGCCGTTCGTGATCACGCTCCGCTTTGGGAGCGGCGCCACGGTCGGCGTCCTTCGGCGGATGGGCGGCCGAGGGTTAGGACCAAGCTTACCTTGGTCGTAATCATGCTTCCGGCGACGACGGCGTCGTCGCGTCCGCATATCGTTCCGCCATACGAAAAAGTTTGTTGACGGAGGCCGCGAGACGATCTCGGTGTCCTCGGTGAGCCGCCGATCGCGGGCGCCGAATTTGAAAACCTTTATGGCGGCCTCGTCGGAGATGCTCGGATCAGATTCTCGTGCGAATAAATCGCCGCCGCGAAATCGCGGAGCGGCTTCGTTCACCGCCTCGATGACGCGATCGAGTCTTTCTCCCCTTCCGGGCGCTCGTAGCAACTCACGAAAGTTGGGCGAGGGCGCTTCTGACTGGCGCCCGCGACTGAAGGAACCAGGCTTTTGATTAAAAAGCCAGGTTCGCGCGGCCCCGTCCAGCACGGTCGGGAGATAGTTGGCCATGACGAGCTCGTCTCCTCCGGCCGCCAAGATGGCGGTCGAGTAAATGGACAGGAACTCTTCCGGGTTCTTGGTCCCGTCGAAGCGTTCTATCAACGACGGTTTGAACCGGGCCGGCCAGCGTACGCGACGAAGGTCGTCAGAATAGGCCGCGCAGCCGTAGGCCGGGACGGGCGCGCGCTGGTCGTGGTCGCCGCCGACCAAGTCCCTCTTTCTTGCCAGACTTCGGATTCGGGCTCCCCGATGACCCGTCTGCCACGACCGGGCGCGTGCGAGAGTCGCCCGGCGAGTAACGAACAATCTGGACCTGCGGTGCAGGGAGCAATATCCGGAGGGACCCGCGACCCATCATCACGAGGCGGAACGTGGAGCTGACCATGCCAGCCCTTGCGGCGGAGCCCTCGGGATGGCGGCGAGACAGGGGTCAAGGCTGGCCGGATTGCCAATGGTGTGAGGCGCGGCTGCGGGGTGACGTCTTGCGGCGCAGCGTCGGTGTGCGGTGCGATGAGCTGCCATCGCTTCTCGGTGTGGCTTCCGGCCTTTGGACACTGTGCGGCGATGGCGGCCTCGGATCGGCCGTCGAGCTCTTCGCCAGCGCCCGGCCAAGAGTGGCGACCTTGCCTATCGGGGTCGGCCATGACCCGCAATAAGCCTTGGCGCTCCGGAGGAGCAGGGGTTTCGGATGGCGCGGCCTTCTCTCAGTGCTCTCGCCGGGAAGCGATTATTACTGGTTGGCGGCAACCTCCACCATTCGCGGCGTCTTCCGGTCTGCGGGTCACGGTCATCAGCCGCGCGCCACGCCACGATCGTCCGCCCGCCAGGGCGTGCGGTTCGAGAGGCGGCGAGGTGAAACAAGGACGTGAGTCGAAATCGCGCCGTGTCCGTGCTGTTGAGCGTGTGTCGATGAAGCGCGCCATGCTCTCGAGACCAGCGATTTCCCTGCGAAAAGCGAAGTAAATCGGGCCCGGTGGCGCCATTTGTCGGCAGCCGGGATCGCCGACCGCGAAATAAGCGGGGTTTAAGTGTTAGGGACCGAATCGGGCTTGCCCGTCGAGGAGACAAGTCGTGTCGTCGAAGGTCGGCTAGGCGATAACGAGCACGAGACGAATTTATCTTGGTTCGAGCCCGGCGAGGGTAATAGCTCTCATCGATAGCGCCTGCGGCGGTTCTGCTTTCTATTGATTGTGCACGATGGGGTGTTTACGACTTAAGCTCTTACAATGGCTATGGTGGTGCTCAAGCTCTTGTGTCTCCCGCTCGTGGACTCTGCCTCTCTTTAAGAAGCTGTGCCTCCGGACTTCGTGCCTCCTGCAGCGTAGCAGACGGGAGAACTCCGAAAGTGGCCTTCATGCACGTTGAGGGTAGGCGATGCGTTCGGACTTGCAAAGCCGAACTGCGCTGCCTTCACGACTTCGCTCCTTGAGCAATCGCGATCAAGCGCTTGATCCGAAATCCAAGGGCGGACGGCGGCACAAGGCGAGCCCGCCTGAAACTGGGTCGGCGGGCGTGGTCGAGACCAGCGCTCTAGGTCGAGCGCCCAGCCTTACCTGTGCTCGTGGCGAAGGCCGCCTAAGCTTCGGGGTCAGTTGGCCGTGTTGGACGGTCGAAGGGCCTTGACCCTAAACACACATACATGTACCCATACATGTACACATATATACATACATATGTATACATATACATATACATACATACATGGAGAAGTATGTGGTGAAAGTAGGCATATGGTGAAATCATGAAAGTAGGTAAACAGAGACATTAGATCAAACTTAATGGTTCATATCTAGGTGGAATCTCACCTCCTCATTTAAACATGTTTTACTCATAACTCCCCAGAAAAATTACAAAATTTAACACCTTATGTAGGATTGATATATACTACACTAGCAATCAGAGGAGGGATGAATGATTGCTCGGAAGCTAAAATTAAATTTTTAATGATTTTTGAAACACCCCAATTCGGACTCAAATTGCATGATTAAGATTCGACAAAAACAGAATGATGCACGTTCACTTAAACAGTAATTACTAAAGATCCCACCGTTGGATTGATGTGAAATTTTAACTATATAAACTATATTCAATTTTGAAACTAATCCAATAAAAATCAGCTCAATCGGATCTACAGATCTAGAGTTATGACCTTTGCAAGATGACTATAACAAATAATGACGAAAATTGATCTAACCCTAATTACAAGATTGATCAGGATTTATGTGGAATTAACCAATCAAACTTTTCAGATCAATCAATTGATGCCCTAGACAGATTTTGAATGGATCAAATCAAAATTATTATGATGAAACTATGAATCAATCTAAAAAGGAAACATGCATGTAAACGAAGAGCAAAAACGAAGAACGAGATTACCAACACATCAACTTGTAAATCTTAATCTTTATTACCGAGATGTGTTCACAAGATACCTTCAAAACATCCTCAAAATAATCCGATCTCACGACGCAAATCTTCTAGCCGCTGGAAGCAAATCAAGTCGCCAGGAGCTCTCACGGCCAAGAAGACAAGAATCAGCCAAAGGTGCACTCTGGCCGCAACTCACATGGACATTATCTAGTCGCCAGTTGCATGCATGCATCACCGGCCAGGAAGATTTCTTTGGCCCAGCTTCTAGTCGCACAGCCAAAAGCACAATGGCCGCAAAAACACAAGCGCCGCACCCCCTTGATTTTTTTCCTTCACGCCGTACGGCCGCAACGTCTCCAACCGCCAGAATTTACTTCACGCTTCTGCCTTCAATCGCCGAGTAAGAAAACCAGCTGCTAGAACTTGCGGCCATAAGCACATGCGTGCACTAGAATTTTCTAGTCGCCATTAACGTTTTGCAAGTCACCCAACTTCTAGTCAACCGGACATGCATGCGCCAGGGAACAAAGTCGCCGGGGTTTCTAGTCGCCGGCCGCAGGAGTAACAATGCAGAGAATAGCAATCAAAGAAATCCCAGCCGCCAGCCGCAAAAAGATTTTTTTTATTTTTTTTTAATCTAGTTACAGTACTCTAAAACAAAAGAGTACAAACCCGAATGCCTCACCCTCAATAAATAGGAGACCTCTCCTTATTTATAATGAGCAATCCTAAAACGTTTGTATACAACTCCACTTAGCCCAACATGGCCCAATAGAACTCTGCGCGCGTACAGCCCACATACCGCTTTTACCAGTAAACCAATTTTTCAATGCCAATTTCACCAGTAAACCAATTTTTCAGCACATGATTTTACACCTTAAGTAAAGGAGGTGGGATTTCACCTAGATCTGAACCATTCAAGTTTGATTCAACGCACTTGTTTGACTACTTTTATGATTTCATCGTATGCTACTTTCACCATATATTTCCTCTACATACGTATACATACACATATACATAGATACATATATAAATACATATACATACATACGTATATATATACATAGATACGTGTGTATATATATATGTGTGTATATATACATACATATATACACGTATACATACATACGTACATATATGTATATGACACACACACATAGGAAAATGAATGTGTACTACCAGGTGTATGTACTCTCACCAACCAATGCATGATTTATTAGAACAGTTAGCATGCAGCTTATGTATGCATGCGATCTTGACAAAATCAACGGACATGAGTTATAGGAGTACATACTCCTGGAGTACAAAACGGGCTTCCTACATACATATATATATACATATATATATGCATACATATATATATATATATATATAATATATATACAAGGGCAAATATTCGGTGCAAACCATCCATTCCGTGAAAACTCTGTGAAAACCACCCGTAAAAGTTTTGAAAAATTCTCAAACAATTACCATATATAGGGGAGGTTAACTTCTACAATCGTGCAAAATTTGAAGACGAAACTCAATCGCATTTGAAAGATATGAAAAAGATAAACAGCAAAATGAATAGTGCTAAACAGAGAAAAATTACTATTTATGCAGAATTTGTCTTTTTCATATCTTTCAAATGCGATTAAGTTTCATCTTCAAATTTTGCAGGATTGTAGAAGTTAACCTCCCCTATATATGGTAATTTTTTGAGAATTTTTCAAAACTTTTACGGGTGGTTTTCACAGAATTTTCATGAAATGGGTGGTTTGCACCAAATATTTGCCCATATATACAGCTAATCTATAGGCTGTATTCAAACTAAATACTACACAGCGTCGAATCGCTAGTGCAGTTCTGCTTTTCCTTTTCCTCCTGAATCCAGTCCGTGATCGAGCCCTGCAGCCGGGCAGGCGCATGTGCAACCCACGAGCTGAGGAATTCAGAGACAAAATTTACTCGGCTCTCCACCTTGTCCTCTGGTCTTTGCAACAGCTTCCGAACGGTTGTCTTCTCAACCTTAAGGTATGCGCTGCCATGTCTGGACTTCCAGAGCATCTGATACGCCGTCACTCCGGTGTTCCGGCGAAGGCAATCTATCGCCTTTGGGAGCATGATCTCGTCCAGCTGTTCCAAGGCAATGTTTGAACACAATCCATGTTGTTCCTCCCCGTTAATCATCTCTGTCACGGTAGCCCCGACGGAAGGCTGCAAGTCTTCTGAAGAAGCATGAGGCGAGAAGAGGAGTCCAAGTTTCAGATACGGAAAGCCTTTCTGCAGCGAACTTGTTTTGCCTTTGATGTTTGTCTTCCGTCTATTGCAGCTAGCAGGCAGTGGGATGTAGCCCTGCAAATACACTTTGGTAACTGGTTCCACGGAAATACTCGTACATGATAACAAATCTGATGGAACATTTGTGTTGCCACTCCCACAGGGCTGCTGCTTGTACTGGTCATGTTGCTTGCAGCATAGTGGGTTTGGGCGAAACCACTGAGTACAAACAACGTGAATATCGTTCCAATGTTGTTTACGGCTACAATGGCAACGATCAACATATGGCACCCAGTACAAGTCTTGCGTAGGCAGTTGAGTGAACTTCATCTTAACAATTTCGGCTCTAGCCTTGAAGTGAGGTGTAAGCAACTCTAGGCATTTGACTACAATCCCAACTATGTCCGTGCTCTCAGAGAGTTGCAAGGTGAGAGAAAGTATGAAATCCTTCTCTGGTGCATCACCATCTTTGTGGATAAATAGTACACTGCCCTCTGTTCCTTGCTCGGCAGTATTAATGGGCCGTACAAAAAACAGATGGTGTTGGTTTCCTCTTGCAAATTTACACACTGTTGTTTTGCCTGCAAGAAGGTGCCTTACAAGAGGGTCCAAGAACAGATATTGCCGCGGTGTGCCACCGTGCTCCAGGAATCTCAGAAAATCACTAGCAGAATCTGCATACCACTCAAATCTTCGGACAACGCATCTACTAGACTCATAGTTACTACTACCGTTAAAAAAAGAGGAGATGAATGACTTGGTAGTATGAGCGATCCGTTTGGGGAAGGAGGAATTCTTTACCTCCTGATCCATCTCTTCTTCTTCCAGGATTCGTTGCTTGCATTTGCGCAGTGTGTCATCGCACTCCCGGGCAGCACGCTTCAGCTTGCTCCGCCAACGCAGCAACGGCGAAGAGTCGATAATCTTCCACTTGTCGGATGTCTCGAGTGCGGCCTCCAACTTGATGTGCACCATCTCCAGCCTCTCCACGTTCTCCTTTGCATTTGATTTGCACTCATACTTGTCCATCATACCAGAAACGATCTGGTTAACCGTCTCCTGGACAACTGCAGAACTGACCATGCCCGCCATTAGGATTCAGCAATCTGCAGATATCCTGCACGCTCAACGAAGGAAAAACAGTAGATCACTCAGCCTGATCAAGTTCTGTTATCAATGCTATGGTACAAGTGTAGGGGAAATCTCAACCTTGCCGAGTTGAATTAGTAGTAGCTACGATTGTAGGAAGGAAAAGTTCAATTGGGATGATAGTCGAGAGAGGCGAATTGGTGGTATGTGGCTGTAAGAATACTCAACTGGTTGTGACAGAATTGCATGACACTGGTGAATGACAGCCGTATTTTGGACCGGTTGGCAGAACGAGGAAGTTAGGCATGAAATGGCTGGCCACACATCAAAGGGCATCCACACCACACCACAAACACTGAACTAATAGTAAGGGAAAGTACGTACTCCACTTAGTTAACAAGGAAACTTTTTTCTGGACCAAAAATTAGGCGTTAAAATACATGGAAGTGCTTCTCCGGGAAAAAAGGGGGCATTATTCATTAATTAATTTCATTATTTGTTGGTTGAATTTTGTGCTAAAACTTCATTAAGTAAATAAATAAAGGAAGGAAGTATAAAGGAAGTATATGCGATATTGCAGAGCTAGCTACTAAAAGTGCATACCACGAGGACCGAGCATAGCTCGGTTGGCACAGACGCTAGTGAGTGCCCAGCTTGCCCACGTTCGACTCTGTCGGCGTGCACGTCTAAAAAATTTTAAAATAGGTACACACATCCATACCCTTCAGTGTGACATCATGTTCTCATGTCTCCGTTGTTCTTAGAGCTCCATATTAATTTTCTTGGTGTGTGTAGAGGAGACACGCACGCGTGTGTGAGTGTGATATGCGTATTTTGCGTGCGTCCTTATACCCTAAAGAAAAGGTGCATATCATGACATGTTAGTCAATTTTGACCGAAACATGACATTAATGTATGATGGCTTATGCATGTATCGTCATACTTGAGCTTAAAGAAAATGGAGCAAAAGCGAAATGAGTCCTGCTGTACCTCTGTTACAACGGGAGAAGTTTCAGCACAAAGAAAAAGATGCGAAAGCAAACTAAATCCTGCTGTACTTCTCTGGGAGAAGATAATGTAGAAGATCTCTCGAGTAAAAAAAAAAAAGGATGAAGTGATCAATTTCTTGGCTAGTTATTTTCGCCAAGTTTAGTTTGTGGCGTTTCGCTCACCAACTACACTTGATAGGGGCATTTGTTTGGCAAAATTCATTAAATAAAAAATAAATCAATAAAATTAAAGGCAGCGGCCCATATTTCAATCAGTAGTATGCCACAGCAGCATGTGGCGTATAACATTCTCTAAAGTAAGACTATGATATGCAGGTCCGTCTATCCCAAATATTTGTTTATACGTAGTCTATCCAATGTTGAAGTCATTTAAAAGGATTTGTCGTGGGGAGCACAAAGGTTCAAATGGATGGATGACACCCCATTTAAAAGATACGGTGTTGAGAAGATTGGCGATCAAAGAAGTACAAAACAAAAGAAAAAACAATCTGGCTGCTCACAACAGCATGCAGTATGCACGCCGTACACATGCAAATCAGCTGGCGGGTTGGGCTTTTGGGCCTGCATGGCGGTCGATTGAGTGGCCGGTAAAATCAAATCACGTGATGGCTGATTGTTAAGAGACAGAGGGTCTGATTGGCGGTTTAAAACCAGCTCTAACTTCTCGACAGCTAGTAAGTCTCAAAAAAAGTTTAATTTTTAAGTGACTTTTAACATAAGCCAAAAGTCATATATAATTAACAAAAACCAAAAACTAAAAGCTGGTCTAGAACTATTTTTACAGCTTATTGCTGAAGGAAATTAACTATTTATTAAACAGTCTCTTATAAAAAGTGACAGCCGCCTTTCAACTCAGAAAGTCAAAATGCAACTTTTTAGAAAAGCTACATCTTCCCAAATAGGCCCAAAGTCGCATGCGTGAAACCATCGCTTTTCTAACCAATGGCAATTTTTTAGCAAATCTAGCCCTCTTGTAACATCCTGAAAATTTTGAATAGTAAAATAAAGATATAAAAATTTGGAAAATGAAATTGAATAAAATTTTCAATTAAAATTTAGAGAAGGAATCAAAATCTTATCCTTTATCTCAACATGTTGAAATCAACCTTAATCAAAGGATCAACTGCAAAATAAAATTTACAGATCAATCAAAATATGAAAATGAAATTCAATTTGAAATTTCATTTAATCATAAATTTTCCTGAATTTTGCTTTTAAGAAATCCAGTTAATGTAAATTGGAACAATAGATAAAGAGAGAAGCAAAAAGATTATAACAATAAAATAAATTATATGGAATTGGGAAAAACCCTAGTGACTCATTTATAAATTTGAAAATGTCATATCAAGCATTTATGGGCAATTAAATGCTATTTAATGAACTTTGACTAGCAATAGTAATAATGTCAGAATTAAATGTAAATATTCTCTCATCATTGCAATCTGAAAATTTTATATTATCTTCCTCAGCAATAAATGCATCAATAGTAAAAATATCAGAAATTAATAAATTAATTTAGTATATTTAAAATTCAAAACAGAGAGGAATGGAAACTAGTACTTTGAATGTCAGAAGTTTTATAAATTCCTGGAGCAGTAATTTGAGCTGAAAATTTTACATAAGAATCCTTAGCTCAAATAAATTTGAAAAACAAAGTTTCAAAAATATTAGAAAATATTTAATCTCTCTGATAAATCCAAATCCGAAAATGGAAAAATGTGCACTGTACCTTGTCAGAATTTTAATTAAATCTGTGAATAGTATTTAAATCCAAAATTTACACAGTATGAAGATAAGCTCCTGACCATCACGTAATAAATTCCTCAATAAATTGGCATCATGATTACTAGCTGATTCAATGAACCTAATCATCCTCAGCCGCTGTTCATTTTCCATTTTGCTCGGCTGCCCCCATTGCTTTCTCTGCCATGTGGGACCCGAACCCTGTGCAGGCCCATGCGTCAGCCTCTCTCCCCTGTCTTCTTCAACCCCAGCCGGTGAAGCCCGAAGCAAATTCTTTCGCTCATCACTGTGCTCGCGTCATTCCTCAGCGCCTATCTTCTCCCAGCCAATACCGATCAACCACGAAGACTCCATGTGGCTTCCTCTCCCGTGTTTCCCCGCTGAGCCATCATGTTTCCTCATGTGCGGCATTTAATTCCTTTGTTGTATCTGGTGAAGCTCCCATCCGAGCCAAGAACAACCGGCCAAGTTCATCCATACCCAGCAGCTATAAAGGCACCAAACAATCACTTGGGTCGCCCTTTTCTTTTCCTTCACATCTTCCATCCTCTCCCCTACTGAGCCGCCCGAAAATTCTCTGTCTGCCGCCATGACCGAAAGCTTCCAAGCTCAAAACCCGAAACTAATTCGCATGAAACAAGAGTCCATTTCCAAATTGATCTGAGCTAGAGCATCACCAAGCCTCAAGCATCAAAAGCCCTCAAAAATCTCCTGAGCTCTTCATGCGAAATGTCGCCGCCGCCGTGAGGCCTTCTTCTCCAATTCCGGCCGGTCGGTGGCGGAGCTTCTCGGAGTTTCTTCCCACTGGTAAACCTCAAAAATGGAACTTATGTAACCCGTAGATGCTCACCATGTCACCCATTCAAGCCCCCATGCACTGATTCTTCCTCTCCTCCGTTCCACCATTGTCTCCGCCGCTGGAGCTCGACGCCGGCACCTCTCCGACTTCTCTTCCACCGAATCGGCAGCACCACTAGCTTCTCCTCGTCGTGCTCTTTCTCCTGGTGCATTCGCTTTCGCCGGATCCTCGCCAGAACATCGCCGCCGGCCAACCCCATTTCTCCCTCTGTTCTATGTCTCTGACGAGCGGGCCTCCTCTGTCAGTGGCGTCAAAAGGATCTCCAGTAAAAAGGTGAAAGACGTTTTCCCAGTTCAAAAGCGTATTTCCATTTTCAGTGCATTTTCCATTTCGAGCTAACTTCAATCTTGAATATCATTTACATTTTAATCCAATTTAGATGAAACAAATTTATATATTCATCTAAAATCAGTAATAATATAAATATACAAAAATATTTGATTTTTGAACTTCAGAATAATTATTTAAATTAAACTTTGAATATAACCCCATTATGTTCTTTAATGCAAATATGTGCACAGTAAAGTCATCAAATAATAAAATAAATATTAAAATTATTCTTAGCCCAAGATGAATTAAAATATACAAAAACATTTTATTCTTAAGTCATAGAAAAATTATTAGAATTGAAATAATATAAACACTCAATTATGGACATTGTTGCATATATGGAAAATATAATTTCTAAAATCATTAAATAAATCTTTATATGTCTCTGGAACCATAATAACCTCATGTATGCAAAAATAATTAAATTTTAACTAAGTTTAAATTATTTGCTTTATGATCACTAGTAAACCTTGCTATGGCCATTAATAAAAGCAAAGCATAATAATTCATAAAAGGAACCTAAGTATGTAAAAATATTTAGAGTAAGACTTAAATTGCATTCTTTTAATGAAGAGAAATGTTAATTATAACAATAAATAAATAGAAAATCTATTGCAATTAAGGCTAAAATAATGTCAAACCAACTTTAAAGCATTTCTAGGATTGTACTCTACTAATGCTTGAAAAATGAATAAAGAATCATGTATAGTGTAGTTGGAAATTAAGTTTGAATGTTAGCCGATTTAAGGTTACCAATATGATCATTTAGACTACTTCTGTTACCAATAAAATAACTTGTATAAATGCTAAAATCAGTAAAACTAGTTTAGAAGCATTGTACAACGTTCATGCTACCATATTCTAGAAAAACATATTAGTTTCAACTTGCTTATCAATGAGATCCAGCTAATTCAAAGCCCTTAAGTGTTAACCTTTCACTTCACCATTCTCACCGATTTCGTATAACGTAAACTTTATACCACATAAGCCTTTTCAACAATGAATATAATATATCGTTCAAACACTAAAATTCATAAGATCAATTTAGAAACGTTCTCCAAAATATAGACTACCATAATATGTAGAAATAATCTTATTTCGTTATGCTCAATACTAGTCCTAGTAGCGAGAATAACATAAAGTATTATGATTGCTAAATAAGATAATATGATTAAACGAATTCCATACTAATACTTGAAATCTATACTTAAATTATTTGTATCACCGAACCTTCTCAAATAACATGAAAACAAAGTGGTGACCTAAATCAATAGATATTAACTATGAAGCTAATTCTATTCAAAAACCAATCAAAAGCGAAGAAGTATTCGTTCATAATATAATATGATCATTTAAGCCTTTTCATCATTTCATGAGCAGTTCATCTAAATTGAATTCAATGAAGATTAACTTGGAAATGATCTTTAAGATATGAATTACAGTAATATAAGAAAATATTATTATTTTAACTTGCTTTGAATCTGAATCCTCATAAAGCAAAACCTTTAAGTAATAAGAAAACAAGAAATAGACTATGAATAGTAGAATCAATGAATCTTGCAAATAATGATTAATTCATTAAACCAAACAATTTTGCATCTTGAATTCGATATTACAAATAAAAGAATTCATAAAAGAAACCTGTCTCGCTTGAATTTATAACTATTTAAATGCAAACACTTAATAAACTAAACCGCAAGAACGTAAGATCATACAATCCAACCCTATAACACACCGCCTTTATTGCAAGTCTTTATTTGCTTTTCTATCTACTTTCTTTTGCCCTTATTAAAGTTTATTATTTGCTCTATTTACGTCAAGCGATGTGTAGAACTCGACGATACTAACTCTATTGCCGTCAACGTCATTGCGACCGACGACTTCGTCATAAGCGACAAATAAGCAAGGCAAGCACCCTTTGATCATATTGCTCCCAGTATTTATTTTCTTTTGTTTATCAAATGATTTCATGCATGCATTTATTTTCAGTAAATCTGCTATTTAGTGGTATTGGTAGATATACCTGTTGTATCATGAAACTTCCTTGATAAGTATGAATGTGTGAACATTGATAACCATAGGAAGGGATTGACAATATGTCAATTCGGGTATATCGCGACTTAATAACTATGCTTAGACATGCTTTAGAACCAACGGTGAATCAATGATGATGATGATCGATCAAAAGATTGTTTTGAGAAATTGAAAATGTGTTTGGGATATGATGGTGATGATTATTGATATTTTGAATAAAAATTCAAAATAAAACTATGATTTTGGTGCGGGCAATTATTGGCAATAGCCGGATGTACAAGAGGGCTTGTACGTAGTGTAGGGTGAAGTATTGCCCGTGTCGGATTAAGGACCGAACGTCGTATTGTATGATCCAAGATAAATCCGTGCAACCACAAGTACTGTTTATGGGGCAGTCTTAACTTATTAAGTTGCTTAAATTTGGCTTTGCACATTGGTAGGCGGGAGATAGTAGAAGCACTCCGATTAGGGTTTGCTTGTGAGGGCTACCACACCATGATGTGGGTAAATGCATGGCCGAGATAACGGTTACGCCTTATTATGAGAAGAAACCTTTAGGCGGGGAGGTCTACTACTCTTATTTCCACTTCAAAAGCAGCGTGGGTCTGCCGGTTATGTTTCTTCTTCATAGCAAGGATTAACGTCCACTGGCTGGTGCAAAGTCGGAGTTTAGGTAATATAATGATTATGTTATGATCGCTCTGCGGCACACCAAAGGAAGTGTGTCGAATAAGTAGCACAAAGAGTTGATCATTTCTTGTGGGTAAAGTTGTACACCTCTGCAGAGTGTAAATCTAATTAATTAGCCGTACATGATTATGGGTGTCTTGGTGAGCCTGATCGAGTTAGACTTTGTTATTTTCTAAACATGGGTTTTTGGGTTGAAACTTGTTTTACAAGCTATAATATCAATGGGTTGATATTATTGGATTACATGAATTGAATTATGGATGTTTATATCTTCAAGTCATTGGGTTGACCTTGTTGGAATATTTGAAATGGACTATTGGATGAATGATTATGTCTTCATGTCAACGGAATGACATTGATGAATTTCATAATTGGATTATGGATTTGGATGATGGATTATTGGATTACTCAATGGACTGTGAGTATCATTTATGCTTTACTTATTTGCATATCAACTTGCTCTTACAAATTCCGTTTGAGAAATTGCAAATTGATTTCTAAATTAAAATCTGCTTTATGCAAATTAACCGTAAACCTCCTTTGATATGACTTGCATTTATGCATTTGCAAATACCACCTTAAGTCTTATGAGTCACGAAAGTACTCACCCTTGCTTATTATGTGGTTTTAGGTGGATAAGTCAACGACACTTAGAAGAATATCTTTTAAATGCATGATTCACGAGAATTTCATGTAAAGCCATCTTTCTAAGGATTTGAATCTTGTCAGTTGCATGAGGGTCGGATGGGTACACTACAAGACTTCGTTCTTCCTGTAATATGAATATTTACTTTGAGTTGTAAATTTTATTGTATAACTAAGCTTCGCATTAATAAAATGATGTATGGTTATGGTTCCAATTGTTATATATGTGTGCGTCTTAGCTCTTGATCCGAGGACTAATACGGAAAGCACATTAGATTTCCATTTGGCATCTTTTGCATAAAATGCCAAAATGGGGGTCGTTACACCTCTTATAATTGAAATTGTAAAATTAGCCTCCTCCTTAGCCGAGGAAGGACTCGAGTCGACACGTGTTACTTTCCGCGGATTAGGAGCACATGATGTCCCCAGAGCATAGCATGTCCCACGAGTTTCCGCACTCTAGGAGCATGGTAGCTCCTACTGCCCTCCTAGTCTGTGGAAGGTGTCACTTGTCTACTTGGGTACTTCTGTGGTTGGAGGAGAGTTACTTTTACAATTTCATTCGAAAAAAACCAAATTTGTAAAAAAAAAAGTTATGTATGAGGCTACAATAGTGATCACTTCTGTTTTAACTTTGTTCGCCCAATACAAGCACAGCATAAAAAAAAACGAGAACGGCCTTACGGCCAAGGACACCTACAAACTCACGTTACAACTGTCAACATACTACAACTCACGACGGCCGTATTTGAAGATAAACATCTAGATTAAACCTCATTGGTTGATCTCACTTGACGAGAAGAAAAGTACCAACAGTTGCCACTACAGATCAATCCAACAATTGGATGACACTGAAGCCATGTATTTATACATGAAAGTATGGTACTGATTCCCTATTGATGCAAGATCAACTATAAATAAAAATAATTGTAGTACATATTCTCCCAATAAGATGGAAATGGACACGGAATTCACACAAGCACGGTAAGAATTTTTTCAATACAATAGAACTAGCTATGAAAATACATAGCTTGAATTCCTCATGGTAGATTTTGCCCGCGTGGAAGCATAATTATTTAATGCTTTAAAACAAGCATTGTTCAATGTATCATATGAACGTTGCCAGCCACAAGGCCATGGCGTGCCATCCGCATATTCTTTTTACACATTGACAC